>CAUPSL010000893.1:0-25356 GCA_963514005.1 Raja brachyura
CAGAGATGCTGCCTGACCTGCTGGGTTGCTCCCAGCTTCAGCTCTGGTGACCAACACAACATTTGAGAGTGTAGGAAAGAACTGCAGATGCTGGTTTAAATCGAAGATGGACACAAAATGCTGGAGTGACTCAGCGGGACAGGCAGCATCGCTGGAGAGCAGGAGTGGGTGATGTTTCAGCTCGAGACCCTTCTTCAGACTGAGGGGGAAACAGTCTGAAGAAGGGGCTCGACCCGAAATGCCCCCCATTCCTCAGCATTTTGTGACACTTGCAAGGTTTGCTCCTGTACACGTTTTCTCTCCTCCCTACCCCTCTATGCTCTGTGCAGCGTCTCTGGAGAGAAGGAATGGGTGACGTTCCCGGGTTGTGCCCCTTCACAAAAGAAGGGTCTCTTCAAGAGAGATTTAGATCTTAGGGCTAACGGAATGAAGGGATACAGGGAGAAAGCCGGAACGGGTTACTGATTCTGGATGATCAGCCATGATCATATTGCTGGCTCAAATGGCCTACTCCTGCACCTATTTTCTATGTTTCAAACTTGTCTGTCCCCTCCCTGGTCTTGTTGGTCTGCTGTGGCATCAGTCGAGGAGCGTGGTTCTCCGCTCCTGGGGCGTGCCTCTGTCTTTTGGAAAGTTGGGGCCAACAATCCCTTGGGAGCCAGTTGCAAAATTAGAAGGAGATCCTAAATAAAGATTTCTGCAAACCACTTGTGGACGCCAGCTCTAACCGCTTTGATTTCCACGCCTGTGGTTTCCTTGGCCATGGCTTAACTTTCTATGTGTCGGAAGGAACTGCAGACGCTGGTTTACTCCGAAGATGGGCACAAAATGCCGGAGTAACTCAGCGGGACCGGCAGCGTCTCTGGAGAGAAGGAATAGGTGACGTTCCGGGTTGAGACCCTTCACAAAAGAAGAGTCTCTGCAAGAGAGAGAGAGAGTTAGATCTTAGGGCTAATGGAATCAAGGGATACAGGGAGAATGCAGGAACGGGGCACTGATTCTGGATGATCAGCCATAATCATATCGCTGGCTCAAATGGCCTACTACTCCTGCACCTATTTTCTATGTTTCAGACTATCTTCAGCTTAGTCTGAAGGAGGATCTTGACCCGAAACGTCACCCGTTCCTGTCCCTGACATGGGAACAATCCTGCCCCTTGCTGCTGTTGATTGTTTAAAGATACAGCACATAAACAGGCCCTTCTGCCCACTGAGTCCATGCTGACCATCGTCACCCGTTCCAGCTCTCCTGAGATGTTGCCTGTCTTGCAGTGACCCCAGCATTCTGTGTCTATCTTCTGCTATCGTTGTTCCTCCACGACCACCTCTCCTCGGCTGAAATGTTACTCTCAAGTGGAGATATGATTCCACTGAGTGTAAGTTTTTGTGCAAAGGGCTCCCCCCCCTCTTCTCCCCCCCTCCTCTCCCCCCTTCCTCTCCCCCCCTTCCTCTCCCCCCCCTTCCTCTCCCCCCCTTCCTCTCCCCCCCTTCCTCTCCCCCCCCCTTCCTCTCCCCCCCCCTTCCTCTCCCCCCCTTCCTCTCCCCCCCTTCCTCTCCCCCCTTCCTCTCCCCCCTTCCTCTCCCCCCTTCCTCTCCCCCCTTCCTCTCCCCCCTTCCTCTCCCCCCTTCCTCTCCCCCCTTCCTCTCCCCCCTTCCTCTCCCCCCTTCCTCTCCCCCCTTCCTCTCCCCCCTTCCTCTCCCCCCTTCCTCTCCCCCCTTCCTCTCCCCCCTTCCTCTCCCCCCTTCCTCTCCCCCCTTCCTCTCCCCCCTTCCTCTCCCCCCTTCCTCTCCCCCCTTCCTCTCCCCCCTTCCTCTCCCCCCTTCCTCTCCCCCCTTCCTCTCCCCCCTTCCTCTCCCCCCTTCCTCTCCCCCCTTCCTCTCCCCCCTTCCTCTCCCCCCTTCCTCTCCCCCCTTCCTCTCCCCCCTTCCTCTCCCCCCTTCCTCTCCCCCCTTCCTCTCCCCCCCTTCCTCTCCCCCCCTTCCTCTCCCCCCCTTCCTCTCCCCCCCCCTTCCTCTCCCCCCCCCTTCCTCTCCCCCCCCTTCCTCTCCCCCCCCTTTCTCTCCCCCCCTTCCTCTCCCCCCCCTTCCTCTCCCCCCCTTCCTCTCCCCCCCCTTCCTCTCCCCCCCTTCCTCTCCCCCCCTTCCTCTCCCCCCTTCCTCTGCCCCCCCTTCCTCTCCCCCCCCTTCCTCTCCCCCCCTTCCTCTCCCCCCTTCCTCTCCCCCCCTTCCTCTCCCCCCCTTCCTCTCCCCCCCTTCCTCTCCCCCCCTTCCTCTCCCCCCCTTCCTCTCCCCCCCTTCCTCTCCCCCCCCTTCCTCTCCCCCCCCCTTCCTCTCCCCCCCCCTTCCTCCCCCCCCCTTCCTCTCCCCCCCTTCCTCTCCCCCCTTCCTCTCCCCCCTTCCTCTCCCCCCTTCCTCTCCCCCCTTCCTCTCCCCCCTTCCTCTCCCCCCTTCCTCTCCCCCCTTCCTCTCCCCCCTTCCTCTCCCCCCTTCCTCTCCCCCCTTCCTCTCCCCCCTTCCTCTCCCCCCTTCCTCTCCCCCTTCCTCTCCCCCCTTCCTCTCCCCCCTTCCTCTCCCCCCTTCCTCTCCCCCCTTCCTCTCCCCCCTTCCTCTCCCCCCTTCCTCTCCCCCTTCCTCTCCCCCCTTCCTCTCCCCCCTTCCTCTCCCCCCTTCCTCTCCCCCCTTCCTCTCCCCCCTTCCTCTCCCCCCTTCCTCTCCCCCCTTCCTCTCCCCCCTTCCTCTCCCCCCTTCCTCTCCCCCCCTTCCTCTCCCCCCCTTCCTCTCCCCCCCTTCCTCTCCCCCCCTTCCTCTCCCCCCCCCTTCCTCTCCCCCCCCCTTCCTCTCCCCCCCCCTTCCTCTCCCCCCCCTTTCTCTCCCCCCCTTCCTCTCCCCCCCCTTCCTCTCCCCCCCCTTCCTCTCCCCCCTTCCTCTCCCCCCCTTCCTCTCCCCCCCTTCCTCTCCCCCCCCTTCCTCTCCCCCCCCTTCCTCTCCCCCCCTTCCTCTCCCCCCTTCCTCTCCCCCCCTTCCTCTCCCCCCCTTCCTCTCCCCCCCTTCCTCTCCCCCCCTTCCTCTCCCCCCCCTCCTCTCCCCCCCCTTCCTCTCCCCCCCCTTCCTCTCCCCCCCCTTCCTCTCCCCCCCTTCCTCTCCCCCCCCTTCCTCTCCCCCCCCTTCCTCTCCCCCCCCTTCCTCTCCCCCCCTTCCTCTCCCCCCCTCCTCTCCCCCCATCCTCTCTCCCCCCTTCCTCTCCCCCCCTCCTCTCCCCCTTCCTCCCCCCCCTTCCTCTCCCCTCCCCCCCTCTCCCCCTCCTCTTTCTCCCCCCCCCCCTCCCCCCGCCACCACTCTCTCTCTGGAGTGGGTCCATTCAGTCAGCTCCTGCTCTGGACTACCCGGAAGGGTGAATCAGATTGTGTTGTTGTTGTTGTCTGTGGCTGGTGAGAGATTGCACGAGGGCCTGGGGGCCCAGTGGCTCTCCTTCGACCGCCTGAGCCGACTTGGCCCCCAGGGGCCACGGGGACAACAGGAGCAACGCCGTTTTCCCTGCCTGAGCAAAACGAGTAGTTGGCCATTTAAGGGTGTGTTTGAGGCTGAGTTGTGGCCGCTGACGTTTGCTGTGGCTGTGACTTTGCAACGAGTTCTGTGAGCAGTCAACGGGCTCTTTAGTTCCTGTCCCTGACTGGGGAACAATCCTGTCCCTTTCTGTCGTTGATTGTTTAAAGATACAGCACATAAACAGGCCCTTCGGCCCACCAAGTCCATGCTGACCATCGATCACTGTTGAGTCAAGTCAAGTCACTTTTATTTATATAGCACATTTAAAAAACAACTCTCATTGGCCAAAGTGCTTCACATTGGTGGAGCAGTCAAAGGATCTGTAGGTGCTGGTTTGCACCAGAGATAGACACACAATAAGGGGTAAATCATTTAGAACGGGGACGAGGAAACACTTTTTCTCACAGAGAGTGGTGAGTCTGTGGAATTTTCTGCCTCAGAGGGCGGTGGAGGCCGGTTCTCTGGATGCTTCCAAGAGAGAGCTAGATAGGGGTCTTAAAGATAGCGGAGTCAGGGGAGATGGGTAATGATTGGGGATGATCAGCCATGATCACATAGAATGGCAATGCTGGCTCGAAGGGCCAAATGGCCTCTACTCTTGCACCTATTGTCTATTTAAAATGCTGGACAGGCAGAGAAAGAAAGAAGGGTCTCCTTCTCCCCCCGACTCTTGTCTGAAGAAGAAGGGCCTCGACCCGAAACGTCGCCCATTCCTTCTCTCCAGTGATGCTGCCTGTTCCGCTGAGTTACTCCGGCATTTTGTGCCTTATCTTCTGGCCGTAACGCTTCAAACAGATCCCCATCCGCCTGGTGAAATGGGGTCGCTCAGTGGAGTTGCTTTGCGTTAATCATCTGATGCTCTCGGAGTCGGTTTATTGATGACCTGCAGACTAAACGCCAGCAATCCCATCATATGTTCCCTGGAGCCGTTCATCTGATTTGAATGAGCGAAAGGACTTTAGTTGCCCCGGTGATGTTCAGGGCACTGATTATTTCCGTCAATTATAGAGGGAAAACATATCCTGGCGGAGAGTGTGGAGCATTTACTGGGTAGTCTCGGCAGAGAATGTTGGTTGGTTGGAAATTTAGACTTAAGAGTCAAGGTCGACAGAAATGCTGGAGAGACTCAGCGGCTGAGGCAGCATCTATGGAGCGAAGGAAATAGGCAATGTTTCGGGTTGAAGGCGGGAGAATGGGGTTGAGAGGGAGAGATAGATAGCAGAGTGGACTCGATGGGCTGAATGGCCTCCTGTGACATATGAACCGTTTCCTCGCTGTTTCTCTAAGCTGCTATGCTGTACAGCGGGCAAGCACTGTATCTCGAAAGTACAGTACACCCTCCAGGATGCCGGGTGTTATGGGGAGAAGGCAGGAGAATGGGGTAGAGAGGGACAGATAGATCAGCCGTGATTGCATGGCGGAGTAGACTCGACGGGCCGACTGGCCTAAATCTGCTCCGATGGAGTGTGACAGGCACGCACATTGTGGGCCGAAGGGCCTGTTCCTGTGCTGCATGGTTCTCTGTATGCCTGCAATGGAACTCTTTTTTCACACAGAGAGTGGTGGGTCTCTGGAACTCTCTGCCACAGAGGGTAGCTGAGGCCAGTTCATTGGCTATATTTAAGAGGGAGTTAGATGTGGCCCTTGTGGCTAAGGGGATCAGGGGGTATGGAGAGAAGGCAGGTACGGGATACTGAGTTGGATGAGCAGCCATGATCATATTGAATGGCGGTGCAGGCTCGAAGGGCCGAATGGCCTACTCCTGCACCTATTTTCTATGTTTCTATGTAACTCTCCGTCCCAGCCCTGCCCCTCCATCTAATCTGTTTCAGGGGCCAGCGGTTTTTGCTCAAGAACTGCCTGTACTTCCGTGTACATCTGACATGGTTTCTCTCCAGTGCTTGAGTGAGCTGGAAGCATTGTTTAACAGTATCGCCGTGGTCCCACCAGCGTGCCAAGCAAGTCCCAGCTGCTCGCAGCATAAGTGGCACAGTGTTACTGACTGCACCGCGCAGGGACGCGTCAAGCTGCCTTAGTACAGACTGTGCATGTGGGCACAATTATCTGCCCCCCGTTGCCAACCCAGTGAAATGAGCGCCCCCCAGTCTGGACCCGAAACCTCACCCATTCCTTCTCTCCGGAGACACTGCCTGTCCCGCTGAGTTACTCCAGCATTTTGTGTATCTTCAGCAGAAAGACAATACTTGATTGCATTCGAGCCGTTCACAGCGTACGCAAGGGAATAATGTTTAGTTAAAGCCAGCAAAGTCAGTGGAGAAACAGGCCCTTCGGCCCACCGAGTCCGTGCCGACCCCCCGAGTGGTTTATGTAAAAGATGGACACAAAATGTTGGAGTAACTCAGCCGGGCAGGCAGCTTCTCTGGGGAGAGGGAATGTTGGAATAACTCAGCGGGACAGGCAGCTTCTCTGGAGACAGGGAATGTTGGAATAACTCAGCGGGACAGGCAGCGTCTCTGGGGAGAGGGAATGTTGGAATAACTCAAGGGAATGGTGGAGTAACTCAGCCGGGCAGGCAGCTTCTCTGGGGAGAGGGAATGTTGGAGTAACTCAGCGGGACAGGCAGCATCTTTGGAGAGATAGAACGGGTGACGTTTCGGGTCGAGACCCAGGGGTGGGATGATTCAGTTGAAGCTTGGGGATGATCAGCCACGATCACAGTAAATGGCGGTGCTAGCTGGAAGGGCCGAATTGCCTACTCCTGCACCGATTGTCAATTGAACGGCGTGAATTTTCTCCGAGATCTTTGATTTCCTCCCGCACTCCAACGATGTAGAGGTTTGTAGGTTAATTGACGTGTGTGTGTGTGTGTGTGTGTGTGTGTGTGTATGACTGTGTGTGTGTGTGTGTGTGTGTATGTATGTCTGTGTGTGTGTGTATGTCTGTGTGTGTGTGTATGTCTGTGTGTGTGTGTATGACTGTGTGTATGTGTGTGTGTGTGTCTATGTGTGTGTGTGTGTATGTCTGTGTGTGTGTGTGTGTGTGTCTATGTGTGTGTGTGTGTGTGTGTATGTCTGTGTGTGTGTGTGTGTGTGTGTGTGTGTGTGTGTCTATGTGTGTGTGTGTGTGTGTATGTCTGTGTGTGTGTGTGTGTGTGTATGTCTGTGTGTGTGTCTATGTGTATGTGTGTGTGTGTGTGTGTATGTCTGTGTGTGTGTGTGTGTGTATGACTGTGTGTGTATGTCTGTGTGTGTGTGTGTGTGTCTATGTGTGTGTGTGTGTGTGTGTGTATGACTGTGTGTATGTGTGTGTGTGTGTCTATGTGTGTGTGTGTGTGTGTGTATGTGTGTGTGTGTGTGTGTGTGTCTATGTGTGTGTGTGTGTGTGTGTGTATGTCTGTGTGTGTGTGTGTGTCTATGTGTGTGTGTGTGTGTGTGTGTATGTCTGTGTGTGTGTGTGTATGACTGTGTGTGTGTGTGTGTGTGTATGTCTGTGTGTGAGTGTGAGTGTGTGTGACACAAAAAGCTGGAGAAACTCAGCGGGTGCAGCAGCATCTAAGGAGCGAAGGAGATAGGCGACATTTCGGGTCGAGACCCTTCTTGTGTGTGTGTGTGGGACAGTGTTAGTGTGCGGGGTCTGTGCTGACTCGTTGGGCCGAAGGGCCTGTTTCCTCGCTGTATCTCTGACCTAAACTAAACATTTTGGGTGGGACCCCTTCTTCTCGGTCTCTGTGCGAGACTGTGCGTCTCTACCCGACCTATTCCTCCTGTGATTGTGTACGCCTCTTGTCGGGATCAGGGTGAGTTTTTTGTTGGTGAGCCGGCACCTGCAGGTAGTTGCGTGCGTCTTGTGATCAGAGTCCTTCCTCCCCCCTCGCCCACGCGATGGGCCTCCCAGCCGGCCGAGAGAGACACACAGCGGAACTGTTCCCATGAAAGGAAAAGGGCGGGCAGGTGAGCTCAGCGTTACCCGGGCAACGGGGTTGGGATTGCCAAAGTGCGTTGTGTTTAACCGTGACCTCATGCACCGGCTCAGCCAGTTTTCAATTTTGTTCCCCTTCCTTGCACCTGAGGCGCTAATCTCATCTTGGCCATCAGCCATCTTGTCAGTTTGACTTCGTTCTTACCTGTTGAACGGACTGAGCAGACCTGTGGGCCTCTGCCTGCCCTCTGCAGGAATGGCTCGTTGAAAGGACGGACGCCTGGACCATACCTACCCACGCTGATAGACAGAAATGCTGGAGAAACTCAGCGGGTGCAGCAGCATCTACACAGCGAAGGAAATAGGCAACGTTTCGGGCCAAAACCCTTCCAGCATCTGCAGTTCCTTAACACAGAAACATAGAAAATAGGTGCAGGAGGCCATTCGGCCCTTCGAGCCAGCACCGCCATTCATTGTGATCATGGCTGATCGTCCCCTATCAATAACCCGTGCCTGCCTTCTCCCCATATCCCTTGACTCCACTAGCCCCCAGAGCTCTATCTAACTCTCTCTTAAATCCATCCAGTGACTTGGCCTCCACTGCCCTCTGTGACAGGGAATTCCACAAATTCACAACTCTCTGGGTGAAAAAGTTTTTTCTCACCTCAGACTTAAATGACCTCCCCTTTATTCTAAGACTGTGTGGCCCCTGGTTCAGGACTCGCCCAACATTGGGAACATTTTTCCTGCATCTAGCTTGTCCAGTCCTTTTATAAGTTTATTATATGTTTCTATAAGGCCCCCCCCTCATCCTTCTAAACTCCAGTGAATCCACAAGGTATGCCTACTTTGAGGAAGTTCTCCTCCTCCCTACGAAGGAAGAAGGGTCTCGACCCGAAACGTCGCCTATCTCCTTCACTCCTTAGATGCTGCTGCACCCGCTGAGTTTCTCCAGCTTTTTGTGTAACCCTCCAGTGAATACAAGCCTAGTCTTTTCAATCTTTTCCTGTTCCTTCTTGAACACCCTACCTACGCTGAGTTTGGTTGGCATCTGCGGTGAAGATGGGCACAAAATGCTGGAGTAACTCAGCGGGAACAAGGCAGCATCTCTGGAGAGAAGGAATGGCTGGACCCCCCCTGTTTCGGGCCGAGACCCTTCTTCAGACTGCCTTCGGTTTCTGCTCCTTTGATGTGAACTCATGAGAAGCCATTTTGGGATCAGGACCTTCCTCCAGCCAAACTGCCCCACCCACTGAATTACTCCAGCATCTTGTGTTTCAGAAGGAACTGCAGATGCTGGAAAATGGAAGGTAGACAAAAATGCTGGAGGAACTCAGCGGGTGAGGCAGCATCTATGGAGAGAAGGAATTGGCGATGTTTCGGGTCGAGACCCGGAAGGGTCTCGACCCGAAACGTCACCAATTCCTTCTCTCCATAGATGCAGAAGGGTCTCGACCCGAAACATCACCCATTCCTTCGCTCCATAGATGCTGCCTCACCCGCTGAGTTCCTCCAGCATTTTTGTCCACCAGCATCTTGTGTCTTGTTTTTGTCACCTAGCATCTGCAGTTCCTCATATTTAGCCACGTAGGGCAGAGAGCCACTGCGTTCGGTATTTACATTGTGGTTTGGTCTTTGGGAACGCAAGACAGTTCCCACGGTGGCACTTGTGCGCCCGTCAATGGGTTCGAATGATCTCATTTGTCATTAAATAAAAAGCAGCAGTGGGTTGGGATGTCAAGCCAGCTGTGACAGGCTGCGCAGATCTAACTCAAAAAGGCTGCTGGTTCATACCGAAGACGGGCACTAAAAGCTGGAGTAACTCAGCGGGACAGGCAGCTTCTATCCCCGGAGAGAGGGAATGGGCGACGTTTCGGGTCGAGACCCTCCTTGAACATAGAAATTAGGTGCAGGAGTAGGCCATTCGGCCCTTCGAGCCTGCACCGCCATTCAATATGATCATGGCTGATCATCCAACTCAGAATCCCGTACCTGCCTTCTCTCCATACCCCCTGATCCCTTTAGCCACAAGGGCCACATCTAACTCCCTCTTAAATATAGCCAATGAACTGGCCTCAACTACCCTCTGTGGCAGAGAGTTCTAGAGACCCACCACTCTCTGTGTGAAAAAATTCCTTCTCATCTCGGTCCTAAAGGATTTCCCCCTTATCCTTAAGCTGTGACCCCTTGTCCTGGACCTCCCCAACATCGGGAACAATCTTCCTGCATCTAGCCTGTCCAACCCCTTAAGAATCTTGTAAGTTTCTATAAGATCCCCTCTCAATCTCCTAAATTCTAGAGAGTATAAACCGAGTCTATGCAGTCTTTGTTCATAAGACAGTCCTGACATCCCAGGAATCAGTCTGGTGAACCTTCTCTGCACTCCCTCTATGGCAATCTCATTGAAACATATAAGATTATTAAGGGCTTGGACACGCTGGAGGCAGGAAATGTGTTCCCGATGTTGGGGGAGTCCAGAACCAGGGGCCACACACAGTTTAACAGGGTCACAGTCTGAGGATAAGGGGGAATTCCTTTCGGACCGAGATGAGGAAAACATTCTTTACACAGAGAGTGGTGAGTCTCTGGAATTCTCTGCCACAGAAGGTAGTTGAGGCCAGTTCATTGGCTATATTTAAGAGGGAGTTAGATGTGGCACTTGTGGCTAAAGGGATCAGGGGGTATGGAGAGAAGGCAGGTACGGGATACTGAGTTGGATGATCAGCCATGATCACATTGAATGGGGGTGCAGGCTAGAAGGGCCGAATGGCCTACTCCTGTACCTATTTTTCTATGTTCTATGTTTTCTATGTTTAAGAATAAGGAGTAGGCCATTTAGAACGGAGACAAGGAAACACTTTTTCTCACAGAGAGTGGTGAGTCTGTGGAATTCTCTGCCTCAGAGGGCGGTGGAGGCCGGTTCTCTGGATGCTTTCAAGAGAGAGCTAGATTAGGGCTCTTAAAGATAGCGGAGTCAGGGGATATGGGGAGAAGGCAGGAACGGGGTACTGATTGGGGATGATCAGCCATGATCACATTGAATGGCGGTGCTGGCTTGAAGGGCCGAATGGCCTACCTGCACCTATTGTCTATTGATATGGGGATAATCTGCCATGATTACATTGAATGGCGGTGCTGGCTCGAAGGGCTGAATGGCCTACTCCTGCACCTATTGTCTATTGATATGGGGATGATCTGCCATGATCATATTGAATGGCGGTGCTGGCTCGAAGGGCTGAATGGCCTACTCCTGCACCTATTGTCTATTGTCTATAAGCCAGCTGTGACGGGCAGCACAGACCTAACTCGAAGGACGCTGGTTTACACCGAAGACGGGCACTAAATGCTGGAGTAACTCAGCGGGACAGGCAGTATCTCTGGAGAGAGGGAATGGGTGACGTTTCGGGTCGAGACCCTCCTTCAGGTTGGCTGAGAGGGAGGTGACAACGGTAGAATTAATCTGGAGGTCGTCGAACTCTGGTGGTGGGGGGGGGGGTGAGGATGGAGACCCTTCTTCCGTCAGTCTCTCCAGAGATGCTGCCTGAGCCGCTGAGTTACTCCAGCATCCGTGTCAATCTTCTCGGCGCGACCTTCCTTTATCCCCGATGAGCGTTTGCCACAGCTATAGACAATAGCTGCAGGAGTAGGCCCTTCGGCCCAACATGCCCACACCGGCCAACATGTCCCAGCTAGTTGAGGCCAGTTCATTGGCTATATTTAAGAGGGAGTTAGATGTGGCCCTTGTGGCTAAAGGGATCAGGGGGTATGGAGAGAAGGCAGGTACGGGATACTGAGTTGGATGATCAGCCATGATCACATTGAATGGCGGTGCAGGCTTGAAGGGCTGAATGGCCTACTCCTGCACCTAATTTCTATGTTTCTACACTAGTCCCACCTGCCCACGTTTGGTCCATATCCCTCCAAACCTGTCCTATCCACGTATCTGTCTAACTGTTTCTTAAACGTTGGGATAGTCCGAGCCTCAACTACCTCCTCCGGCAGCTCGTTCCATACACCCACCACCCTCTGTGAAAAAGATACCCCTCAGATTCAGTAGACAATATGTGCAGGGGTAGGCCATTCGGCCCCTCGAGCCAGCACCGCCATTCACTGTGATCAGGGCTGATCATCCCCAATCAGTACCCCGTTCCTGCCTTCTCCCCATATCCCCTGACTCCGCTATCTTTAAGAGCCCTATCTAGCTCTCTGTTGAAAGCATGCAGCAGCATCTCCTGCAATCAGCACATGCCGAGCCACAGCAGCGGGGAGGGTGAGAGCTCCCAGTTTCCCGCCTGCCTCACCAGGATCCCCCGTTTTTCATTCGCCGTTTCCATGGCACCTCCGCTCCGCATCCCTCCCCCTGCCTCCCTGCCTCCAATCCCAGGAGATGCTGCCTTCCTCTGGCTGCCTGCCTGCCTGCCTGCCTCCAGTCCCCAGCCCCTGCCACCATAGACGCCAAAATGCTGGAGTTGCTTTAGGATCAACAAGCTGATTGGGAAGGCTGGCTCCGTCCCCGGGTTGGGTGGGGGGGGGGGGGAGAGGGTTGGATTCACGGGAGCTGGTCTTAGAGGGGAGGATGCTCCTCAAACTGCGGAGCATCCTCGATCTGTAATATTTAGTGTTTTCTGAGTCATTGTATGTCCTGTTGTTACCTGTGGGCGGAGCACCAAGGCAAATTCCTTGTATGTGAATACTTGGCCGATAAACGTACGTACTTAAGCCAGCGTCTGCAGTTCCTTTCTCCTGATTTACGAGGATGTTGCCGGGACTCGAGGGTCTGAGCTTTGGGGCGCAGGAGGCCGAGGGGTGATCGTAGGTGTGTACAATTACGAGAGGAATAGACCGTGTAGACGCACAGAGTCCCTTGTAGGGCCCAACACGCTCACGACATGATTACTCCAGCACTCTGTGTCTATCTAAATCAGATAACCCTCTACACAAATACAATTGGTCTGTACTTCAGTACAATAGGTGGAGCAAAGGGCAAGAGAAAGAGTGCAGAATATAGTTAAAGTCACAGTCATAGAGTCTCACCGCGTGTAAACAGGCCCTTCGGCCCAACTTGCGTCCCCCATTCCTCCTCTCCAGAGATGCCGCCGGTCCCGCTGAGCTACTCCAGCATTTTGTGTCTGAAGAAGGGTCTCGACCCGAAACGTCGCCTATCTCCTTCGCTCCTTAGATGCTGCTGCACCCGCTGAGTTTCTCCAGCCTTTTGTGTAACCCTCGATTCTCCAGCATCTGCAGTTCCTCCTTTAGCATTTTGTGTCTGTCGTCGATTTAAACCAGCGCCTGCAGTTCTTTCCAACACAGCGGGCCTAAACGGCCTGTCCCACATTCAAAGCGACCTTTTTTTACCCATGGACATTGTTCATCAGGCTAGAAAAAAACGCCCCGACCTACTTGATGCCACGACTGGCATCACGGCCCGCTACGGCCTCGTGACGGCCATGCTGCGAGTATGAGTCAAGGGCAAACGCGGCAGAGGTCGTGAAAGTGGGACAGGCCTTTGACCACCTGTTTCCATGCTCCATCTCAAACTATACTGAAGTGTGATGATGCCTCGATGCAACCCCCAACTATATCCCCATAGGTGTGGGTTTGTTGTCGTCATTTGTAGTGAGGTACAGTAAATAGCTCCGCTTCCCACACACAGACAGATAATACCGTACATAGATATAATTGGAGCCAAGTCTGGAGGCTCGCAGAGTGATACAGCGTGGAAACAGGCCCTTCAGCCCAACTTGTTGTAGAGTGATACAGTGTGGAAATAGGCCCTTCAGCCCAACTTGTAGAGTGATTCGGCGTGGAAACAGGCCCTTCGGCCCATCATTATAGAGTCTTACAGTGTGGAAACAGGCCCTTCAGCCCAACTTGTTATAGAGTGTTACAGCGCGGAAACAGGCCCCTCGACCCAGCTTGCCCACACTGGCCAACATGTCCCACCTGCCCTCTGGTTCTCGATTTCCCCAATTCTGGGCAGGAGTCTCTGTGCCTCTCCCTGATCAATCCCTGAAGGATCCCGACCTGAAACATCACCCGTTCTTTCTCTCCAGAGACGCTGCCGGATCCGCTGCGTTACTCCAGCATTTTGTGTCTTGTCTTCGGTATAAACCAGCGTCTGCAGTCGCTTCCTAAACACTATCTCCTCCCCCCCCCCCCCCCCCCCCCCCCGGTGATTTTGTACAGAAAAAGAATCTTCCTGTTTAGCGCGGGTGACACTAAAGCACCATTGATCCAGACGGTGGTCCCTCCGGTCGACCCCCCCCCCCCCCCCCCCCTAAAATCCGCTCCAGGGTTTGTCGGTGTCTTGCTCGCTTTACCCAGATAGCGGTTAGCACGGTGAGCGAGGCAGCACCGCAGCAACACACCTGAGACATGCGTCGCTGCTGCTGCTGCCGCCGCTGCAAGGGTCCCCCTGGGCGGCGTGGCTTAACCAGCCGGAGTAGCCACCAGCCCGAGCGATTGTGGACCGGGAGCGCCACAGCCTCCTGACCAATTCCCAGCCGCCTCCCGTCCCTCCGAGCGTAGGTGAGCATTCCCGGCTTGCCGTCTGTGTCTGAGACCGTACCCCAGCAGTGGTGACAGATAGAGCTCAAAATATAACGGGCAGGAAGGAACTGCAGATGTGTAGGAAAGAACTGCAGATGCTGGTTTAAATCGAAGATAGACACAAGATGTTGATGTAACTCAGTGGGACAGGCGGCGTTCCTGGAGAGAAGGAATGGGTGACATTTTGTGGCAAAGAGGTCGTTCTGCAGTTGTACAGGGCCCTAGTGAGACCACACCTGGAGTATTGTGCGCAGTTTTGGTCCCCTAATTTGAGGAAGGACATGCTTGCTATTGAGGAAGCCCAGCGTAGGTTCACCAGGTTAATTCCCGGGATGGCGGGACTGTCATATGCTGAGAGAATGGAGCGGCTGGGTTTGTACACTCCAGCGTTGCTCCAGCGTTTCATGTCCATCTTCGAGGTGGACGCGCAAATTTAGTTTTGAGATACGGCGCGAGAACAGGCCCTTCGGCCCACGAGTCCGCGCCGACCATTTAAGAATAAGGAGTAAGCCATTTAGAACGGAGACTCTGGAGTTTAGAAAGATGAGAGGGGATCTTATTGAAACATGTAAGATTATTAAGGGTTTGGACACGCTAGAGGCAGGAGACATGTTCCCGATGTTGGGGGAGTCCAGAACCAGGGGCCACACAGTTTTAGAATAAGGGGTCGGCCATTTAGAACGGAGACGAGGAAACACTTTTTCTCACAGAGAGTGGTGAGTCTGTGGAATTCTCTGCCTCAGAGGGCGGTGGAGGCCGGTTCTCTGGATACTTTCAAGAGTGCGCTAGATAGGGCTCTTAAAGATAGCGGAGTCAGGGGATATGGGGAGAAGGCAGGAGCGGGGTACTGATTGGGGATGATCAGCCATGATCACATTGAATGGCGGTGTTGTCTCGAAGGGCCGAATGGCCTCTACTCCTGCACCTGTTTTCTATGTTTCTATGTAGTGACCTGTTGGGTATAAGCTGGGGGGGGGGGGGGGGGGGGGGGGCATTGATGATTACAATAAAGACCCCCTCGTCTAGTTTGCCTTCAGTGCCGGCCGTCTGCCGTTAGTGCCGTGGGACGGGGGGGACAAAACCGCCTCGCTCAGTCGAGGGGGGTCACCTGGCTCGAAGGGCCTACCCCTGCACCTATTGTCTACACCTGTCCTATTCATGCACCTGTCTAACTGTTTCTTAAACAGTGCAACACGGGTTGTCCAGTTCAGCGGAGAGAGACTAGAAGCAATGTGCAACCAAGCACAAAGTGTTGTAGGGAATCACCAGGTCAGGCAGCATCTGTTCAAAGCATAGAAACATAGAAATTAGGTGCAGGAGTAGGCCATTCGGCCCTTCGAGCCTGCACCGCCATTCAATATGATCATGGCTGATCATCCAACTCAGTAACCCGTACCTGCCTTCTCTCCATACCCTCTGATCCCCTTAGCCTCAAGGGCCACATCTAACGCCCTCTTAAAACTTCACCGGATAGTGAAAGGCCCGGATAGAGTGGATGTGGAGGGGGTTACACAAAAAGCTGGAGAAACTCAGCGGGTGCAGCAGCATCTAAGGAGCGAAGGAGATGGGCGATGTTTAAACGTTATCTATCACCTTCGCTCCTTAGATGCTGCTGCACCCGCTGAGTTTCTCCAGCTTTTTGTGTAACCCTCGATTCTCCAGCATCTACAGTTCCTTCTTTAACAGGTGGATGTGGAGAGGATGTTTCCACTGGTGGGAGAGTCCAGGACCAGAGGGCACAGCCTCGAAGGGTCTCGACCCGAAGCGTCACCCATTCCTTCGCCCCATAGATGCTGCCTCACCCGCTGAGTTTCTCCAGCATTCTTGTCTACCGTCGATTTTTCCAGCATCTGCAGTTCCTTCTTAAACATTCTGCATTTTCCTGAGCAGCATCTGCCTTGATCTGTCCTTTTCACACCTTACCATCCATGTCTCTAGTTTTCTCTGTCCCCAATCAGTACCCCGTTCCTGCCTTCTCCCCATATCCCCTGACTCCGCTATCTTTAAGAGCCCTATCTAGCTCTCTCTTAAAAGCATCCAGAGAACCTGCCTCCACCGCCCTCTGAGGCAGAGAATTCCACAGACTCACCACTCTCTGTGAGAAAAAGTGTTTCCTTGACTCCGTTCTAAATGGCTTACTCCTTATTCTTAAACTGTGTGTGGCCCCAACATCGGGAACATGTTTCCTGCCTCCAGCGTGCCCAAGCCCTTAATAATCTTGTATGTTTCAATGAGATCCCCTCAGAGATCCTGAAGAAGGGTCTCGACCCGAAACGTCGCCCGTTCCTCCTCTCCACAGATGCTGCCCGCCCGCTGTTACTCCAATATTTAGTGCCTATCTTGACCTTGCTCGTTGTGTCCTTCATCTGAAGTAAAAAAGATAATGAGCACGAAATATGCAAAGGAAAATTCAGCATTGTTCCTTGAAGGTCACAGAATCGAAGCCGTGGTGTAAACAGCCAGATGCTGAGTGGTTGATTAAGAAGGAACTGCAGATGCTGGAAAATCCAAGGTCGACAAAAGTGCTGGAGAAACTCAGCGGGTGAGGCAGCATCTATGGAGCGAAGGAAATGGGCGACGTTTCGGGTCGAGACCCTCCTTCAGACTGATGTGAGGGTGGGGGGGGAAGAAAGGAAGAGGCGGAGACAGTGGGCTGAGGGAGAGCTGGGAAGGGGAGGAGGAAGCAGGGACTACCTGAAATTGGAGAAGTCAATGTTCAGACCGCTGGGGTGCAGACTTGCACAAGTGAAATATGAGGTGCTGCTCCTCCAGTTTGCGGTGGGAATCACTCTGGCCATGGAGGAGGCCCAGGACAGAAAGGTGGGATTGGGAATGGGAGGGGGAGTTGAAGTGCTGAGCCACCGGGAGATCAGGTTGGTTATTACTGACGGGAGTTTACAATACTCCAGGTGTGGTCTCACTAGGGCCCTGTACAACTGCAGAAGGACATATATTGCTCCTATACTCGACTCCTCGTGTTATAAAGGCCAACATGCTATTTGCTTTCTTCACTGCCAGCTGTACCTGCATGCTTACTTTCTTAGACTGATGAACAAGGACTCCCAGATCCCGTTGTACTTCCCCTTTTCCCAACTTGACGCCATTTAGATAATAATCTGCACCGTTTCAGCTTGAGACCCTTCTTCGCTTCGACTTTTCCTTCTCTCCATAGATGCTGCCTCACCTGCTGAGTTTCTCAAGCATTTTAGTCTCCCTTAAATGTACAGATTTGTAGGTTAATTGGCTTGGCATCATTGTAAATTGTCCCTAGTGTGTGTAGGGTAGTGCTAGTGTGTGTAGGGTGGCTGGCACGGTCTCTGTGGGCCGAAGGGCCTGTTTCCGCGCAGTATCTCTATACTAAACTAAATTGACAGGTTGTGGTAAGGAAAGACTGCAGATGCCGGAATATCGAAATGCTGGGAAGGGTCTCGACCCAAAACGCCACCCATTCCTTCTCTCCACAAATGCTGCTTGACCCGCTGAGTTACTCCAGCATTTTGTGTCTACCTTCAATCTACAGGCTTGTCGGTTAATTGGCTTGGCTTAATTGTAAATTGTCCCGAGTGTGTTGGGATCGCTGGCTAGCATGGACCCGGTGGGCCGAAGGGCCTCTTTGCACGCTGTGTCTCCAAACTGCAGTTGTACAGAGCCCTGGTGAAACCTATCAGTGTTCTCCACAGATGCTGCATAACAAGAGGAGTCGAGTACAGGAGCAAAGAGGTCCTTCTGCAGTTGTACAGGGCCCTAGTGAGACCACACCCGGAGTATTGTGTGCAGTTTTGGTCCCCTAATTTGATGAAGGACATTCTTGCTATTGAGGGAGCCCAGCGTAGGTTTACAAGGTTAATTCCCGGGATGGCGGGACTGTCATATGCTGAGAGAATGGAGCAGCTGGGCTTGTACACTCTGGAGTTTAGAAGGATGAGAGGGGATCTCATTGAAACATATAAGATTGTTAAGGGTTTGGACACGCTAGAGGCAGGAAACATGTTCCCGATGTTGGGGGAGTCCAGAACCAGGGGCCACACACAGTTTAAGAATAAGGGGCCTGCCAATTACTCCATATTCTTTTTACTCCTTATCCATAAACACTTTTAGGGGTGTATTATAGACCGCCAAATGGGGAGCGAGAATTGGAAGAGCAAATATGGAAGGAGATAGCAGATATTAGTCGTAAGCACAAGGTAGTGATTGTGGGAGATTTCAATTTTCCAAAAATAGACTGGGAAACACATTCTGTAAATGGGCTGGATGGTTTGGAGTTTGTAAAATGTGAACTGTCATACGCTGAGAGAATGGAGCGGCTGGGTCAAGTCAGGTTTATTCGTCACGTACACATACGGGATGGGCAGTGAAATGAAAAGTGGCCGTGCTCGCGGATCGCAACAAACAAACAAACAAACAACCAACCAACAAACTACAAACAGAATCCCATGTTCTTTTCCATATTAAATATTGTGGGCGGTATTGTGGTCCAGTAAGTCAGTAGAGTTAGTCCCTGGTGAGATAGGAGTTTACGGGCCGAATGGCCTCTGGGAGGAAACTCCATCTCATCCTCTCCGTTCTCACAGCACGGCAACGGAGGCGTTTGCCCGACCGTAGCAGCTGGAACAGTCCGTTGCAGGGGTGGAAGGGGTCTCCCATTATCTTATTGGCTCTGGAGTTGCACCTCCTGATGTATAGTTCCTGCAGAGGGGCGAGAGAAGTTCCCACAGTGCCTTCGGCCGAACTCACTACTCTCTGCAGAGCCTTATAACCATATAACAATTACAGCACGGAAACAGGCCTTCTCGGCCCTTCCAGTCCGTGCCGACCATTTATTTTCCCCTAGTCCCATCTACCTGCACTCAGACCATACCCCTCCATTCCCTTCCCGTCCATATACCTATCCACTTTACTTTTAAATGTTAAAATCGATCCTGCCTCCACCACTTCTGCTGGAAGATCATTCCACACAGCCACCACTCTCTGAGTAAAGAAGTTCCCCCTCATGTTACCCCTAAACTTCTGTCCCTTAATTCTCATGTCTTGCCCTCTTGTTTGAATCTTCCCTATCCTCAATGGGAAAAGCTTATCCACGTCAACTCTGTCTATCCCTTTCATCATTTTAAAGACCTCAATCAAGTCCCCCCTTATCCTTCTGCGCTCCAAAGAATAAAGACCTAACTTGTTCAACCTTTCTCAAGTCAAGTCAAAAGTCAAACAAACTTTATTGTCATTTAGAAATACATTGATATATGCAGTTCCAAACGAAATTACGTTGCATTTGGCTCCCTGTGCAACACAATAAATTAACCGAAGGATAGGTATGTATGAAAAGGATAAATAGACAATAGTGGCAGCCCATTTACATGGCATTCAGGAGTCTGATGGCTCGTGGGAAGAAGCTGTTGCGGAACCTTGATGTTCTGCTCCTCATGCTGCGGTATCTTTTTCCCGAGGGCAGCAGAGTGAACAGTCCGTGATGGAGATGTGTGGGGTCCTTTATGATACTGCTGGCCTTAGACACACAGCGTTTGGTCGCAATATCCCCGATTGAGGGGAGAGAGGTCCCGATGATTTTTTCCGCTGTCCTCACCACTCTCTGCACAGACTTCCAGTCGGAGGCTCTACAGTCCCCAAACCAGACAGAGATACAGCTGGACAGAATACTCTCTATGGTGCCCCTGTAGAAAGTAGTGAGGATGGGATGGGGGAGATGAGCTCTTCTCATCCGGCGCAGAAAGTGCAACCGCTGCTGCGCTCTCTTAACAGTTGATGAGATGTTAGTCGACCAGGTCAGACTGTTAGTGACCTGCACCCCCAGGAACTTTGTGCTACTCTCTGTAACTTAGTTGCTGGAACCCAGGCAACATTCTAGTAAATCTCCTCTGTACTCTCTCTATTTTGTTGACTGGGCAGAGCAATTCTTGTCCTGGGCAGAGCAATTCCCAAACCAGATTGTAATGTTTCCGGACAAGATGCTTTCCACAGCCGCAGAGTAGAAGCGTATTCACTCACCAGGGCTTGTACACTCTGGAGTTTAGAAGGATGAGAGGTTATCTCATTGAAACATATAAGATTGTTATATCGTCCCCCAGCCCCGACGTTGGACTTCCATCACCCCGGGAAGCGGGCCTGAACATCGGGCCGCCCGGAGTGGCGACAGCGGAGGGCTGGGGGAGACCCTGACCACGGGTGAACATTGGGGAACATCAGGAAGAGACCGACTTTGCTGCCTTCCCTCACGGTGGGAAACTTTGATCCTGGTGTGAGGGGATGTTGTACGTTGAATTTCTATAAACTGTGTTGTGGTGTTTATTTTTTTCCTGTATGGCGACTTCATTTCACTGTGCCAATTGGCACACGTGACAAATAAAATCTATCTGTATCTGTTAAGGGCTTGGACACGCTAGAGGCAGGAAACATGTTCCCGATGTTGGGGGAGTCCAGAACTAGGGGCCACAGTTTAAGAATAAGGGGTCGGCCATTTAGAACGGAGACGAGGAAACACTTTTTCTCACAGAGAGTGGTGAGTCTGTGGAATCCTCTGCCTCAGAGGGTGGTGGAGGCCAGTTCTCTGGATGCTTTCAAGAGAGAGCTAGATAGGGCTCTTAAAGATGGCGGAGTCAGGGGATATGGGGAGAAGGCAGGAACGGGGTACTGATTGGGGATGATCAGCCATGATCACATTAAATGGCAGTGCTGGCTCAAAGGGCCGAATGGCCTCCTCCTGCACCTATTGTCTACAACTGTCCTATTCATGCACCTGTCTAACTGTTTCTTAAACGTTGCTCTTGGGGCTAACGGAATCGAAGGATATGGGGAGAAAGCAGGAACGGGTACTGATTGGGGATGATCACATTGAATGGCGGTGCTGGCTCGAAGGGCCGAATGGCCTCTACTCCTGCGTCTGTTGTCTATTGTCAAACTACAGCTCGATCTCAATGACCTGGCGCGACCCGAAGACATTCCCCGATATCCTCCTTCCCTCGGATGTTCCTGGTTCCCGACGCCTCGAGGCAGCCGGCTGTTCTTTCAGCTGCCCAGGGGGACCAGGCCAGGCATTCACTCTCTAAGCCCCTCCACGTCCGAGCTGCCACACTTCTGGGCCGGAGCCCGTCGGCTTGACCTAAGCCCAGCAAGATCCGGCGTTGAATATCGAGTGTCAAAGCTGTGAATGTTTGCCACGGGATTTAATTCTGCACCTGAGCTGATCTCTATTTTTGGTCTCTCGTACTCTTTCATGTGTTTTGGTGTTGAGTTGAGTTTGTACGTGGTCCCTCAAAATGCTGGAGTAACTCAGCGGGGCAGGCATGTTGATAAATCGTCACGAGTCTTCCCGTGCTTACCTGCCGTTAGCGAGTCTTCCCGAGTACCTGCGTTACGAGCCGCTAAGAGACGTCCCTGAGCTCCAACATCCATTCGGCCCTTCGAGCCTGCACCGCCATTCAATATGATCATGGCTGATCATCCAACTCAGTATCCCGTACCTGCCTTCTCTCCATACCCCCTGATCCTTTTAGCCACAAGGGCCACATCTAACTCCCTCTTAAATATAGCCAATGAACTGGCCTCAACTACCTTCTGTGGCAGAGAGTTCCACAGATTCACCACTCTTTGTGTGAAAAATATTTTTCTCATCTCGGTCCAAAAAGACTTCCCCTTATCCTCTGAAGAAGGGTCTCGACCCGAAACGTCGCCTATCTCCTTCGCTCCTTAGATGCTGCTGCACCCGCTGAGTTTCTCCAGCTTTTTGTGTAACCTTCCCCTTACCCTCTTGCGTGTGGCGTGCACGGCCTAAAGTTGTTCGACAACTTGTTCTATTTGATCTTCTGTTTGTGCACGTCAAGTTGATTGCATTAGTCGAAACAGGGCGGACCACGTGAAGGTTGCAATCGTCCCACCCCCCCCCCCCCCCCCCCCCCCCCCCCCATCCTTAAACTGTGACGCCTTGTCCTGGACTTCCCCAACATCGGGAACAATCTTCCTGCATCTGGCATGTCCAACCCCTTAAGAATTTTGTAAGTTTCTATCAGATCCCCCCTCAATCTTCTAAATTCTAGCGAGTACAAGCCGAGGCAGGATCGATTTTAACATTTAAAAGTAAAGTGGATAGGTATATGGACGGGAAGGGAATGGAGGGGTATGGTCTGAGTGCAGGTAGATGGGACTGGGGGAAAATAAATGGCTGGCACGGACTGGAAGGGCCGAGAGGGCCTGTTTCTGTGCTGTAATTGTTATATGGTTATATGAGTCTATCCAGTCTTTCCTCATATGAAACCCCTGCCTTCCGAGGAATCAGCCTGGTGAACCTTCTCTGTACTCCCTCGATGGCAAGAATGTCTTTGACTGGTGGCCGGGCCACGGGCTGACTGATGGCCCGCTCAGTTGCCACGCTGTCTGTCCTGCGTTCACCGTCCTGGCTGCTGTGTGGGACGGGGGCTGCGATTGTGGACGACTCTGTCCGTCTGTGGTGCACATGGCCACCCTTGTAACCCAGCACCAGCAGGAAGGAAGAGAGGAGTCGATGGCACATAGCGTTCTAATTTGGACCCTCGCGTTACACTATTTAAAATCCACCGACGTGTCAAGGCATCTGTTGTCATTCGCAGTCTTCTGTCTTCTGTTC
Source organism: Raja brachyura (assembly GCA_963514005.1). Next base: position 22,585 of record CAUPSL010000893.1, read on the forward strand.
CTTTGTATAAAAAGATATTCTTGTCACCCGGCTCTGCACTCTGCTCCTCTCTGGCCCTGAGCTGCCTCGGTGGCCGTTAGACTCATGGAGTGATACAGTGTGGAAACAGGCCCTTCGGCCCATCATCTCACTCCTGCCCACCTTCACACGCCTTTGCTAGATAACAGTCATAGAGTGATACAGTGTGGATACTCCGGCAGTAACTCAGCGGGCCAGGCAGAATCTCTGGAGACAACAGACAATAGGTGCAGGAGTAGAGGCCATTCGGCCCTTTGACCCAGCACCGCCATTCAATGTGATCATGGCTGATCATCCCCAATCAGTACCCCGTTCCTGCCTTCTCCCCATATCCCCTGACTCCGCTATCTTTAAGAGCCCTATCTAGCTCTCTCTTGAGACACGGAATGGGAGATGTTTCCACAGACTGATGTCGGGGGAGGGGGTGGGACAGAGATAGAATGTAGCTGGAGACAGTAGGACGGGTGGGAGAACTGGGATGGGGAAGGGGATGGAGAGAGGGGGAAAGCAAGGGCTATCTGATGTTAGAGAAGTCAACGTTCATGTCACTGGGGTGTAAACTACCCAAGCTAAATATGAGGAGCTGCTCCTCCAATTTGCGCTGGGCCTCACTCTGACAGTGGAGGAGGCCCAGGACAGAAAGATCAAATTGGGAATGGGAGGGGGAGTTGAAATGCTGAGCCACCGGGAGATCAGGTTGGTTAAGATGAGAATTAAGGGACAGAAGTTTAGGGGTAACATGAGGGGGAACTTCTTTACTCAGAGAGTGGTGGCTGTGTGGAATGATCTTCCAGCAGAAGTGGTGGAGGCAGGATCGATTTTAACATTTAAAAGTAAAGTGGATAGGTATATGGACGGGAAGGGAATGGAGGGGTATGGTCTGAGTGCAGGTAGATGGGACTAGGGGAAAATAAATGTTCGGCACGGACTGGAAGGGCCGAGAAGGCCTGTTTCCGTGCTGTAATTGTTATATGGTTATAAGATGCACTGAGCGGAGGTGTCCGGTGAAACGATCGCCCAGCCTGCGCTTGGTCTCGCCGAAGTCTGGCATGCTTGATTCTGAAGAAGGCTCCTGACCCAAAGGGTCACCTATCCGTGGCCGTAAGTCGGCCATTCGACCCATCAGCTCTACTCCACCGTCCGATCATGGCTGTCCCACCTTCCCCCTCAACCCCACTGTCCTCTCCCCTCCCCGACAGGCAGAGAGAGATAGATTGTTGATCGGAGCTGCTGTCGGGGGTTAGGGGGAGAAGGCAGGAGAATGGGGTTGAGAGGGAGAGATAGATCAGCCGTGATTGAATGGCGGAGTGGACCTGACGGGCCGAATGGCCCCTCGAACGTATAAACTTACGAAGTCGCAATAGACTCGCTGAAAATAATAAGCCACTTCCTGGTTGCTCAAGATTGTGTACGTGTTTCCAGCTGACCTGGTGCCTGGCTAATCACCAGAGGACACGGGTTCAAGGTGAAGGGGAAAAGGTTTCATGGGAAACTGAGGGGCAACTTTCCCACACAGAGGGTGGTGGGTGTATGGAACGAGCTGCAGGAGGAGGTAGTTGAGGCTGGGGCTATCCCAACGTTAGACAGGTACATGGATAGGACGGGTTTGGAGGGATATGGACCTAACGCGTGCTGGTGGGACCAGTGTAGATGGGGCATCGTTGGCCGGTGTGGGCAAGATGGGCCGAAGGGCCTTTTTCTACGCTGTCTCACTCTGTAGCTCAGAGGATCTGTGGCCATATTGTTCATGGATGTGCAGTAGAACGTCTATCCCACCGACGTTCTGTCGCCTATTCCTTCGCTCCATAGATAATGCCTCGCCTGTTGAGTTCTTCAAAGAAGGGTCTCAACCCGAAACGTCGCCCATTCCTTCACTCCATAGATGCTGCCTCGCCTGTTGAGTTCTTCAAAGAAGGGTCTCGACCCGAAACGTCGCCCATTCCTTCTCTCCATAGATGCTGCCTCACCCGTCGAGTCCCTCCAGCATTTTTGTCCACTTTCCGCCTTTCAATTGAGACACTCAGCGGGTGAGGCAGCATCTGTGGAGCGAAGGAATAGGTGACGTTTCGGGTCGAGACCCTTCTACATCTATGGAGAGAAGGAATAGGCGACGTTTCGGGTCGAGACCCTTCTACATCTATGGAGACAAGGTATTGGCGACGTTTCGGGTCGAGACCCTTCTACATCTATGGAGAGAAGGTATTGGCGACGTTTCGGGTCGATGGTAGTTAAAATGCTGGAGAAACTCAGAGGGTGAGGCAGCATCTATGGAGAGGAGGAATTGGTGACGTTTCGGGTCGAGACCCGGAAGGGTCTCGACCCGAAACGTCACCAATTCCTTCTCTCCATAGATGCAGAAGGGTCTCGACCCGAAACGTCACCAATTCCTTCTCTCCATAGATGCAGAAGGGTCTCGACCCGAAACGTCACCAATTCCTTCTCTCCATAGATGCAGAAGGGTCTCGACCCGAAACGTCACCAATTCCTTCTCTCCATAGATGCTGCCTCACCCGCTGAGTTCTTCGAAGAAGGGTCCCGACCCAAATAGATGCTGCCTCACCCGCTGAGTTCCTCCCAGCATTTGTGTCTATCTTTTAGTTTGTTTAATTAAGTTTAGAGTGTGTGCCGCCGTGGTCGGTGCAGACCCGGCGTGCCAAAGGGGCCTGTTTCCACGCTGTGTTTATAAACTGAACTCCGGCAGAAAAAAAGGGGTGGGGCGCGGTTGCTGCCTTACCGCGCCAGAGACCCGGGTTT
>CAUPSL010000894.1:0-15000 GCA_963514005.1 Raja brachyura
GTCATAGAGTGATACAGTGTGGAAACAGGCCCTTCCTTCGGCCCAACTTGCCCACACGGGCCAACATGCCCCATCTACACTGGTCACACAGTGATACAGTGTGGAAACAGGCCCTTCCTTCGGCCCAACTTGCCCACACGGGCCAACATGCCCCGTCTACACTAGTCTCAGCTACACATGTACCTGTCTAACTGTTTCAGAGTGATACAGTGTGGAAACAGGCCCTTCAGCCCAACTTGCCCACACCGGCCAACGTGCCCCATCTACACTAGTCCCACCTGCCCACGTTTGGCCCATATCCCTCCAAACCTGTCCTATCCATGTACCTGTCTAACTGTTTCTTAAGCATTGGGATAGACCCAGCCTCAACTACCTCCTCCGGCAGCTCGGTCCATACACCCACCACCCTCTGTGTGGAAACGTTACTATTCCATCTTGCACTTCTCAACTTAACCCTCTGCCAGATACCCGGGTTCCATCCCGACCGCAGGTGCTGCCTGTACGGAGTTTGCACGTTCTCTCCCCGTGACTGGCTTGTGTTTTGTCCGGGTGCTCCGGTTTCCTCTCGTACTCCAGTTGGCTTTGGAGTAATTGTAAATTGTCCCCAGTGTGTGTAGGGTAGTGTTAGTGTGCGGGGATCGCTGGTCGGCGCGGACACGGTGGGCCAAAGGGCCTGTTTCCGCGCTGTATCTCTGAACTAGGCTGAACTAAACTAGTGTGTAGGAGGGAACTGCAGATGCTGGTTTAAACCAAAGATAGACACAAAGCGCTGGAGTAACTTGGGGACCCTTCTTCAGACTTGTGCGACAAACTGCCCGATGTAGGCCATTCATAATCTATTGGTTATATACATCACACACTATTGATCCTACTGCAGTTGTACAGGGCCCTGGTGAGACCACACCTGGAGTATTGTGTGCAGTTTTGGTCCCCTAATTTGAGGAAGGACATTCTTGCTATTGAGGGAGCGCAGCGTAGGTTCACCAGGTTAATTCCTGGGATGGCGGGACTGTCATAAGGTGGAAGAATGGGTCGACTGGGCTGGTATTCACTGGAATTTAGAAGGATGAGAGGGGATCTCATAGAAACATGGTAAATTCCTAGAAACATAGAAAATAGGTGCAGGAGTAGGCCATTCGGCCCTTCGAGCCTGCACCGCCATTCATAAGGGACCCTCCTCTTCCACAACCTGGGGGAAGAAGAGAGGGAGGCAGGAAACATGTTCCCGATGTTGGGGGGAGTCCAGAACCAGGGGTCACACAGTTTAAGAATAAGCGGTCGGTCATTTAGGACTGAGATGAGGAAACACGTTTCCACCCAGAGAGTTGTGAATCTGTGGAATTCTCTGCCACAGAGGGCAGTGGAGGCCGATTCACTGGATGTTTTCAAGAGAGAGCTAGATTTAGCTCTTAGGGCTAACGGAGTCAGGGGATATGGGGAGAAGGCAGGAACGGGGTACTGATTGGGGATGATCAGCCGTGATCACATTGAATGGCGGTGCTGGCTGGAAGGGCCGAGTGGCCTCCTCCTGCCCCTATTGTCTATATTTCTACACACCGGTAGAGCCAGCACTGCTCCCTGCTGCCACCACCATCCTCTCATTGAGAGATACAGCACAGAAACAGGCCCTTCGGCCCACCAAGCATGGAGTGTACAAGCCCAGCCGCTCTATTCTTTCAGCATATGACAGTCCAGCCATCCCGGGAATTAACCTGGTGAACCTACGCTGCACTCCCTCAATAGCAAGAATGTCCTTCCTCAAATTAGGGGCCCAAAACTGCACACAATACTCCAGGTGTGGTCTCACCAGGGCCCTGTACAACTGGAGAGGTAGATTGTTGATTAGTGCGGTTGTTAGGGGTTATGGGGAGAAGGCAGGAGAATGGGGTTAGGGGGGAGAGATAGATCAGCTGTGATTGAATGGTGGAGTAGACTTGATGGGCCGAATGGCCTCATTCTGCTCCTATCACTTATGACCTTATGAGTCCGTACCGCCAAGGGATCCTTGCGATCAATTGACAATTTTATCAAAGCCAATGAACCTACAAACCCGCACGTGTTTGGAGTGTGGGAGGAAACCGGAGCGCCCGGAGAAAACCCACGCAGGTCACGGGGAGAACGTGCAAACTCCGTACAGACAGCACCCGTAGTCGGGATGGAACCCTGGTCTGTGGCGCTGTGAGGCAGCAGCTCTACCCGCTGCCAGCGCCACCGTGATGCCCCGAGCCTTTCCACCAAGCCAATCTTGTACACAAGGGGAGACGCACAAAATGCTGGAGTCACTCAGCGGGACAGGCAGCATCTCTGGAGAGAAGGAATGGGTGACACTTCGGGTCGAGACCCTTCTTCACACTTCAGGGCTCGACCCGAAACGTCACCCATTCCCTTCTCTCCAGAGACCCTGCCTGTCCCGCTGAGTTACTCCAGCGTTTTTGCGTCTATCTCCAGTGTAAACCAGCATCTTATAGATCTTATAGAAACTTACAAAATTGTTAAGGGGTTGGACAGGCTAGATGCAGGAAGATTGTTCCCGATGTTGGGGAAGTCCAGGACAAGGGGTCACAGTCTAAGGATAAGGGGGAATTCCTTTAGGACCGAGATGAGAAAAACATTTTTCACACAGAGAGTGGTGAGTCTGTGGAATTCTCTGCCACAGAAGGTAGTTGAGGCCAGTTCATTGGCTATATTTAAGAGGGAGTTAGATGTGGCCCTTGTGGCTAAAGGGATCAGGGGGTATGGAGAGAAGGCAGGTACAGGATACTGAGTTGGATGATCAGCCATGATCATATTGAATGGCGGTGCGGGCTGGAAGGGCTGAATGGCCTCCTACTCCTGCACCTATTGTCTATGTTTCTAAACGGCAGCGAGTACAGGCCCAGCGCTATCTGCAGTTCCCCCACCATTAAGATGTTGAGGTCGTTCTCATAATGAGTTCCTGGGGTCACCTTTCATTGAGTTTAGAGATACAGCGTAGAAGCAGACCCTTCGGCCCACCGAGTCTACGCTGACCATCGATCTCCCGTTCTAATTGTGTGTTCCGCTTTCTCGTCCACTCTTTGACCCCCCCCCCCCGTAGTTTTAATATCCATCAATCTCCACCATAATTAGATATATACTCTGCAACTTCAGGGCTGAAAATTAAGTTGTGGCACGGTGGCGCTGGCAGCGGGTAGAGCTGCTGTGTCACAGTGGCTCACAGAGACCCACGTTCTACCCTGACCACGGGTGCTGCCTGTACGGAGTTTGCACGTTCTCCCCGTGACCTGCGTGGGTTTTCTCCAGGCGCTCCGGTTTCCTCCCACACTCCACACTTCTGCAGTTGCATAAGGTTCTTCTGCAGTTGTATAGGGCCCTGGTGAGACCACATCTGGAGTATTGTGTACAGTTTTGGTCTCCTAATTTGAGGAAGGACATCCTTGTGATTGAGGCAGTGCAGCGTAGGTTCACCAGATTGATCCCTGGGATGGCGGGACTGTCATATGAGGAAAGATTGAAAAGACTAGGCTTGTATTCACTGGAGTTTAGAAGGATGAGGGGGATCTTATAGAAACATATAAAATTATAAAAGGACTGGACAAGCTAGATGCAGGGAAAATGTTCCCAATGTTGGGCGAGTCCAGAACCAGGGGCCACAGTCTTAGAATAAAGGGGAGGTCATTTAAGACTGAGGTGAGAAAAAGCGTTTTCACCCAGAGAGTTGTGAATTTGTGGAATTCCCTGCCACAGAGGGCAGTGGAGGCCAAGTCACTGGATGGATTTAAGAGAGAGTTGGATAGAGCTCTAGGGGCTAGTGGAGTCGAGGGATATTTTTTCACACAGAGAGTGGTGGGTCTCTGGAACTCTCTGCCACAGAGGGTAGTTGAGGCCAGTTCATTGGCTATATTTAAGAGGGAGTTAGATGTGCCCTTGTGGCTAAGGGGATCAGAGGGTATGGAGAGAAGGCAGGTACGGGATACTGAGTTGGATGATCAGCCATGATCATATTGAATGGCGGTGCTGGCTCGAAGGGCCGAATGGCCTACTCCTGCACCTAATTTCTATGTTTCTATGGGGAAAAGGCAGGCACAGGTTATTGATAGGGGACGATCAGCCATGATCACAATGAATGGCGGTGCTGGCTCAAAGGGCCGAATGGCCTCCTCCTGCACCTATTGTCTATTGTCTAAGTCCACTCCGCCATTCAATCGTGGCTGATCTATCTCCCCCCCCCAACCCCATTTTCCTGCCTATTGTCTATCTCTGCCTTAAATATATCCACTGACTCCCACAGATTCACCACCCTCTGGCTAAAGAAATTCCTCCTCATCTCCTTCCTAAAGGAACGTCCTTTAATTCTGAGGCTGTGCCCTCTGGTCCTAGACTCTCCCACTAGTGGAAACATCCTCTCCACATCCACTCTATCCAGGCCTTTCACTATTCTGTACGTTTCAATGAGGTTCCCCCCCTCATCCTTCTAAACTCCAGCGAGTACAGGCCCAGCACCGACAAACGCTCATCGATGCTTCAGAATGACTTAGAGGGCCACAAGGAGAGGTTAGACAGAGTTTGATTGTTTGCTCTGGATCGTCAGAACGCAACAGAGAGGCATGGATAGGGTGTACAGTCCGGCCAGAACCCTTATTTCAGGATGGAAATGCCAAAGTCTGGAGGACACAGGTTTAGGACGAGAGGGGAAAAGTTTAAAGGGGAGTTGAGGGATATCGATCACGTGGAGGCTGAGATCAGTTTAACTTGCACCGTGTTCGGTCCAAAGGGATAGGATCCAGAACTAGGCCGTTCGGCCCATCTAGTCCTCTCCGCCATTCAATCATGGCTGATCTATCTCTCCCTCCTAACCCCATTCTCCTGCCTTCTCCCCATAACCCCTGACACCCGCACTGATCAACAATCTATCTATCGCTGCCTTAAACATATCCACTGACTTGTGGCCTCCACAGCCGTCTGTGGCAAAGAATCCCACAGATTCACCACCCTCTGACTAAAGAAATTCCTCCTCACCTTCTTCTTACAGGAACGACCTTTAATTCTGAGGCTCCGATACCCTCCCACTAGTGGAGACATCGGCACGGACATTGTGGGCCGAAGGGCCTGTTCCTGTGCTGTACTGTGATCTCCACCATAGATGGAGTCTGTCAGACCCTCAACTTCCCGTTAGAAGCCAAATTCCTCCTCCTCTCCGACCCCATTGCTCCGAAACTCTACCTCCCTGTTCTAGATATCCCCTCCATCCATCCAGGGGATCGTGACATCCCCAAGGGACCCAGCCACGGGTGCTGCCTGTGCGGAGTTTGCACGTTCTCCCCGTGGCCCTCGTGGGTTGTCTCCAGGGATCTCCGGTTTCCTCCCGCACTCCAAAGACGTGCAGGTTTGCGGGTCAGATGGCTTTGGTGTAAATGTAAAAATTACCACGTGGGCTCAGTGGGCCAAGAGGCCTGTATCGCTAAACGAAACGAAACTGAACCCACGCAAGAACGTTCTGTCTGTCGTGGAATAAGATTTATGGTCTTTATGCTGCGTTTACGTACAGGATCGTTCTACTCTAACGAGTTTCCACAGCGCAAACCCAAGATAAGGCTCTTAAAGATAGCGGAGTCAGGGGATAGGGGGAGAAGGCAGGAACGGGGCACTGATTGTGGATGATCAGCCATGATCACATTGAATGGCGGTGCCGGCTCGAAGGGCCGAATGGCCTCCTCCTGCACCTATTGCTTATTGTCTATGAGGCGGTTTTCGGATTAGGGAGCGCTATTTTGTATTGCGCGGGACGAAATGGTGCGGGCTCGATTCCGATCGTGGCGTAGGGAACCACTTAAAAGTGAGTTCGGAAATTGACAGGCGGGGAAAAAAGCTGTCTTGGGGGAGAAAAACAGTCTGTGTGAAAAGTGTTTCCAGTTAACCGCAGCGTAGTAATCGTTCATCTATCTCTCTTAAGAACACGAACTGCAACAGTTTCACCATTAATATTGGCAAGTGATGATTTCTCTTGACACTTGTGCAGTGATTACTCTGTCTAACAATGTAACGTGCAGCTGTTTAATGTTTTTTAGCTTGTAGCGACAAAAAAAATCTCCTTACAGCTATTAAAAAGACCTTTATTTTTTAACACCGTGTGGGGAAGAAAAGCCTTGTTATTCTGATACTCTCCACCTCCATTCTCACATTAACACATTCCTTCCATCCAAGGCGGTTTTCTGCAAGGTGAGCTTTCTTTGCAGAGCGATCAAGTGATAGGAGCAGGATTTGGCCACTCGGCCCATCGAGTCTACCCCGCCACTCAATCACGGCTGATCTATCTCTCCCCACCCAACCCCAATCTCCTGCCTTCTCCCCATAACCCCTGACACCCGCACTAATCAACAATCTATCTATCTCTGCCTTAAAAATATCCACTGACTTGTGGCCTCCACCGCCGTCTGTGGCAAAGAATCCCACAGATTCACCACCCTCTGGCTAAAGATCCTCCTCATCTCCTTCCTAAAGCAACGTCCTTTAATTCTGAGGCTGTGCCCTCTGGTCCTAGACTCTCCCACTAGTGGGAACATCCTCTCCACATCCACTCTATCCAGGCCTTTCACTATTCTGTACGTTTCAATGAGGTCACCCCCCTCATCCTTCTAAACCCCAGCGAGTACAGGCCCAGCGCCGGATTTGAGTATAGGAGCAGGGAGGTTCTACTTCAGTCGTATAGGGTCTCGGTGAGACCACACCTGGAGTATTGCGTACAGTTCTGGTCTCCAAATCTGAGGAAGGACATTATTGCCATAGAGGGAGTGCAGAGAAGGTTCACCAGACTGATTCCTGGGATGTCAGGACTGTCTTATGAACAAAGACTGCATAGACTCGGCTTATACTCTCTAGAATTTAGGAGATTGAGAGGGGATCTTATAGAAACTTACAACATTCTTAAGGGGTTGGACAGGCTAGATGCAGGAAGATTGTTCCCGATGTTGGGGAGGTCCATGACAAGGGGTCACAGCTTAAGGATAAGGGGGAAATCCTTTAGGACCGAGATGAGAAGGAATTTTTTCACACAGAGAGTGGTGAGTCTCTGGGACTCTCTGCCACAGAGGGTAGTTGAGGCCAGTTCATTGGCTATATTTAAGAGGGAGTTAGATGTGGCCCTTGTGGCTAAAGGGATCAGGGGGTGTGGAGAGAAGGCAGGTACGGGATACTGAGTTGGATGATCAGCCATGATCATATTGAATGGCGGTGCAGGCTGGAAGGGCCGAATGGCCTCCTCCTGCACCTAATTTCTATGTAAACGCTCATCGTACGTGAACCCACTCATTCCTGGGACGGTTCTTGTAAACCTCCCCTAATCCGCGCTGCAGCATGACTACATGTCACTGAGTCCTCCATCCGACGGAGATGACCTTATGTTATAGACCATCGACCCAATGCACGTTCTTGCACTGAATCTATCCCGATCCCCCTTGGGCAGCACGGTGGCACAGGGGTAGAGCTGCTGCCTCACAGCGGCAGAGTCCCGGGTTCGATTGTGACCACGGGCGCTGTCTGTACGGAGTTTGCACGTTCTCCCCGTGACCTGTGTGGGTTTTCCCCGGGTGCTCCGGTTTCCTCCCACACTCCAAAGACGTGCGGGTGTGTAGGTTAATTGGCTTTTGTAAAGGTTTCGATGAAACATCGAAAATAGGTGCAGGAGGAGGCCATTCGGCCCTTCGAGCCAGCACCGCCATTCATTGTGATCATGGCTGATCGTCCCCTATCAATAACCCGTGCCTGCCTTCTCCCCATATCCCTTGACTCCACTAGCCCCTAGAGCTCTATCTAACTCTCTCTTAAATCCATCCAGTGACTTGGCCTCCACTGCCCTCTGTGGCAGGGAATTCCACAAATTCACAACTCTCTGGGTGGAAACGTTTTTTCTCACCTCAGTCTTAAATGGCCTCCCCTTTATTCTAAGACTGTGGCCCCTGGTTCTGGACTCACCCAACATTGGGAACATTTTTCTTGCATCTAGCTTGTCCAGTCCTTTTATAATTTTATGGATGGGGGCATGCCGATCTTCCTAAGCCTTCTACGTAGTTTACATTAGAGATACAGTGCGGAAACAGGCCCTTCGGCCCACCCAGTCCGCGCCGACCAGCTAACACTATCCTACACACACTAGGGACCATTTTACATTGATAGAAAGTGAATTAACCTACAAACCTGTACGACTTTGGAGTGTGGGGGGAAACCGGAGCACCCGGAGAAAACCCACGCAGGTCCCGGGGAGAACGTGCAAACTCCGTACAGACAGCATCCATGATCTCTTGCCCAGTGCTTCAACGTGCCTTGTCCACGACTGGGTTCCTGGAAAGTTGGAAGGGAAGGGGAGTGGGAAGCCCGGTCACAGCTGTAGTTGGGAACAAACTGGAAGGCAGGCAGTTGTCAAGCTGGAGAGGGTTCAGAGCAGATTTACGAGGATGTTGCCGGGACTAGAGGGTGTGAGCTACAGGGAGAGGTTGAGCAGGCTGGGTCTCTATTCCTTGGAGCGCAGGAGGATGAGGGGAGATCTTATAGAGGTGGATAAAATCATGAGAGGAATAGATCGGGTAGACAGACGCACAGAGTCTCTTGCCCAGAGTAGGGGAATCGAGGACCAGAGGACATGGGTTCAAGGTGAAGGGGAAAAGATTTAATAGGAATCTGAGGGGTAACTTTTCCACACAGAGGGTGGTGGGTGTATGGAACCAGCTGCCGGAGGAGGTAGTTGAGGCTGGGACTATCCCAACATTAGACAGGTACATGGATAGGACAGGTTTGGAGGCCACAAGTCAGTGGATATTTTTAAGGCAGAGATAGATAGATTGTTGATTAGTGCGGGTGTCAGGGGTTATGGGGAGAAGGCAGGAGAATGGGGTTAGCAGGGAGAGATAGCTCAGCCACGATTGAATGGCGGAGTGGACTTGATGGGCCGAATGGCCTCATTCTTCTATCACTGAAGGCCTTATAAGAAGTGTAAAAATGCACACCTAAAGATTTGTAGGTTGCTTGGGGGCGGCACGGTGGCGCTGGCAGCGGGTAGAGCTGCTGCCTCACAGCGCCAGAGACCCGGGTTCCATCCCGACCACGGGTGCTGTCTGTACGGAGTTTGCACGTTTTCTCCCCGTGACCTGCGTGGGTTTTCTCCGGGCGCTCCGGTTTCCTCCCGCACTCCAAAGACGTGCGGGTTTGTAGGGTAATTGGCTTTGGTATAATTGTAAATTGCCCCTAGTGTGTGTAGGATGGTGTTAGTGTGCGGGGATCGCTGGTCGGCACGGACTCGGTGGGCCGAAGGGCCTGTTTCCGCGCTGTATCACTGAACTAAAAACCTTGTAGAGCGAGTGGCAGGCTGTAGGTGGGACGTGAAGGCGGATACAACGTAATGAACACCAGTTCTAACGAGGATCAGCATAATGAACTGTTCAAATGCAATAGACACACAGTGCTGGAGTAACTCAGCGGGCCAGGCAGGCAACATCTGTGGAGAACGTGGACAGGTACAAAGTGCTGGAGTAACTCAGCGGGTCAGGCAGGCAACATCTGTGGAGAACGTGGACAGGTACAAAGTGCTGGAGTAACTCAGCGGGCCAGGCAGCATCTGTGTGTAGAACGTGGACAGGTACAAAGTGCTGGAGTAACTCAGCGGGTCAGGCAGCATCTGTGTAGAACGTGGACAGGTACAAAGTGCTGGAGTAACTCAGCGGGCCAGGCAGGCAGCATCTGTGTGTAGAACGTGGACAGGTACAAAGTGCTGGAGTAACTCAGCGGGCCAGGCAGGCAGCATCTGTGGAGAACGTGGACAGGTACAAAGTGCTGGAGTAACTCAGCGGGTCAGGCAGCATCTCTGTGGAGAACGTGGACAGGTACAAAGTGCTGGAGTTACTCAGCGGGTCAGGCAGCATCTGTGGAGAACGTCGACAGGTACAAAGTGCTGGAGTAACTCAGCGGGTCAGGCAGGCAGCATCTCTGTGGAGAACGTGGACAGGTACAAAGTGCTGGAGTTACTCAGCGGGCCAGACAGGCAGCATCTGTGGAGAACGTGGACAGGTACAAAGTGCTGGAGTTACTCAGCGGGCCAGACAGGCAGCATCTGTGTGTAGAACGTGGACAGGTACAAAGTGCTGGAGTAACTCAGCGGGTCAGGCAGCATCTGTGTGTAGAACGTGGACAGGTACAAAGTGCTGGAGTAACTCAGCGGGCCAGACAGGCAGCATCTGTGGAGAACGTGGACAGGTACAAAGTGCTGGAGTAACTCAGCGGGTCAGACAGGCAGCATCTCTGGAGAGAAGGAATGGGTGACGTTTCAGGTCGAGACCCTTCTTCACACCAAGATTGAGAGAGAGTGGGGAATGAGAGGGGGAATGTGAAAGAGGGATGAGAGGGGGGGATAGAGGGAATGTGAAAGAGGGATGAGAGAAAAAGAGGCAATGAGGGAGAGAGGGAATGAAGGAATGGGAATTTACGCAGGAGAGGGGAATGAGAGGGACAGAGAGAAAGAGGAACTGAGAAAGGGATTGACAAAGGGGGAGGGGATGATAAGGGCGAGAGAGGGAATGTGAGGGGGAGGGGATGAAAGATAACACCTCCGAGGCAATGAGACAAGGGAGGGAGCAGGATAAAGGAGAGGGAATGAGAAAGGGCTGAGAGAGAAAGGGACGAAGTGGGAACGGGAGAAGGAATATGGGGAGAAAGGGAAGGAGGGAGGGGGAGGAGAGAAGGAAGGGAGAGAGCGTATGGGCGGCATGCTGATGCAGGGGGATCGCTGGGCGGCGCGGACTCGGTGGGCCGAAGGGTCTGTGTCCCCCGCTGTATCTCCAAACTCGACTGGTCAGCGCGTAACAGCGTGAACTGGACAGGTTGAGTGAGTGGGCAGATGCATGGCAGATGCAGTATAATATAGATAAATGTGAGGTTATCCACTTTGGCGGCAAAAACAAGGGGGCAGATTATTATCTCAATGGGGTTAGGTTAGGTAAGGGGGAGGTACAGCGAGACCTGGGTGTCCTTGTACACCGGTCACTGAGAGTTGGCGTGCAGGTACAGCAGACAGTGAAGAAAGCTCATGGAATGCTGGCCTTCATAACAAGAGGATTTCAGTACAGGAGTAAAGAGGACCTTCTGCAGTTGTATAGGGCTCTGGTGAGACCACATCTGGAGTATTGTGTACAGTTTTGGTCTCCTAATTAGAGGAAGGACATCCTTGTGATTGAGGCAGTGCAGCGTAGGTTCACGAGATTGATCCCTGGGATGGCGGGGCTGTCATATGAGGAAAGATTGAAAAGACCAGGCTTGTATTTTCACTGGAGTTTAGAAGGATGAGGGGGAATCTTATAGAAACATATAAAATTATAAAAGGACTGGACAAGCTAGATGCAGGAAAAATGTTCCCAATGTTGGGCGAGTCCAGAACCAGGGGCCACAGTCTTAGAATAAAGGGGAGGCCATTTAAGACTGAGGTGAGAAAAAACGTTTCCACCCAGAGAGTTGTGAATTTGTGGAATTCCCTCCCACAGAGGGCAGTGGAGGCCAAGTCACTGGATGGATTTAAGAGAGAGTTAGATAGAGCTCTAGGGGCTAGTGGAGTCAAGGGATATGGGGAGAAGGCAGGCACGGGTTATTGATAGGGGACGATCAGCCATGATCACAATGAATGGCGGTGCTGGCTCGAAGGGCCGAATGGCCTCCTCCTGCACCTATTGTCTATGTTTCTAAGTCTAAAAGCTTCGCTCTCTTCCCTGCTTCAGGTGACACTAAACTAAACTGAACTGAACTAAGTCACTTGACACTGGGGGGCTGGAGAAACTCAGCGGGTGCAGCAGCATCTAAGGAGCGAAGGAGATAGGCGACGTTTCGGGTCGAGACCCTTCTTCAGACACTGGGGGCTGTTACTTCTGCTTGTCCATGCTAAGTTTGTTTGCATCCATCCTAACCAGATGCATCACACCCTGCTTTATCGAGGTCCGTACAAAATACAGAAACATAGAAACACAGAAAATAGGTGCAGGAGTCGGCCATTCGGCCCTTCGAACAAGCACCGCCATTCAATATGATCAATCAGTACCCCGTTCCTGCCTTTTCCCCAGATCCATATAACCATATAACAATTCCAGCACGGAAACAGGCCGTCTCGGCCCTTCCAGTCCGTGCCGAACACTTACTCTCACCTAGTCCCATCTACCTGCACTCACACCATACCCCTCCATTCCTTTCCCGTCCATATACCCATCCACTTTATTTATAAATGTTAAAATCGAACCTGCCTCCACCACTTCTGCAGGAAGATCATTCCACACAGCCACCACTCTCTGAGTAAAGAAGTTCCCCCTCATGTTACCCCTAAACTTCTGTCCCTTAATTCTCATGTCATGCCCTCTTGTTTGAATCTTCCCTACTCTCAATGGGAAAAGCTTATCCACGTCAACTCTGTCTATCCCTCTCATCATTTTAAAGACCTCAATCAAGTCCCCCCTTAACCTTCTGCGCTCCAAAGAATAAAGACCTAACTTGTTCAACCTTTCTCTGTAAATCCCTTGACTCCGTTAGACCCCAGAGCTAAATCTAACTCTCTCTTGAAAACATCCAGTGAATTGGCCTCCACTGCCTTCTGTGCCAGAGAATGCCACAGATTCACAACTCTCTGGGTGAAAACGTTTTCCTCATCTCAGTCCTAAATGGCCGACCCCTTATTCTTAAACTGTGTGACCCCTGGTTCTGGACTCCCCCAACATCAGGAACATGTTTCCTGCATCTAGCCCGTCCAATCCTTTAAGAGTTTTATATGTTTCTATAAGATCCCCTCTAATCCTTCTAAATTCCAGTGAATACAAGCCCAGTCGATCCATTGTCTGTGTCGCCATCCCAAGAAGGAGCCTGGGAATTGGATATGCAGCCCCCCCTCACCCCACTCACGCAGCCAACATACTCAAAGGCCGTTCCCTCTTCTCCCCTCTCCCACCAGGTAGAAGGTCCTGTGCAAGTCCTTCTGCAGTTGTACAGGGCCCTAGTGAGACCACACCTGGAGTATTGTGTGCAGTTTTGGTCCCCTAATTTGAGGAAGGACATTCTTGCTATTGAGGGAGCCCAGCGTAGGTTCACCAGGTTAATTCCCGGGATGGCGGGACTGTCATATGCTGAGAGAATGGAGCTGCTGGGCTTGTACACTCTGGAGTTTAGAAGGATGAGAGGGAATTCTCATTAAAACTTATAAGATTGTTAAGGGCTTGGACATGCTAGAGGCAGGAAACATGTTCCCGATGTTGGGGGAGTCCAGAACCAGGGGCCACACACAGTTTAATAATAAGGAGTAAGCCATTTAGAACGGAGATGAGGAAACACTTTTTCTCACAGAGAGTGGTGAGTCTGTGGAATTCTCTGCCTCAGAGGGCGGTGGAGGCAGGTTCTCTGGATGCTTTCAAGAGAGAGCTAGATAGGGCTCTTAAAGATAGCGGAGTCAGGGGATATGGGGAGAAGGCAGGAACGGGGCACTGATTGGGGATGATCAGCCGTGATCACATTGAATGGCGGTGCTGGCTGGAAGGGACGAATGGCCTCCTCCTGCACCTGTTGTCTATTGTCTGTTGTCTGTTGAAGCAACCGGCCTTTGATGTGAGTGAAGTGCGGTGGGCGTCATCCAGTTCCAGTGGGGGGGGAGGATCGGGGGGGTCCCTCTAAGCAGGGATTTTCCCCTCTACATCAGGGACCTGGGGTGGAGGGTATTGCACAGAGGAGTCCCCTGCAGCCTGTTTCTCTCGCGGTTCACAGACTCACCAGCCACCTGCC
The DNA here is from genome assembly GCA_963514005.1 of Raja brachyura. The sequence goes on from CAUPSL010000894.1 coordinate 13,768, forward strand.
ACTTTTGCGGGCTGGAAGAGTCTGTGAGCCGTGTGTATATGGAGTGTGTGAGGTTGCAGCCCCTGTTGCAATATCTAAAGGGGTTGCTCCTTGCCTTCTGATTGCATTTCTCACTCACCACCCTCATCTTTGGATACCCTGTGCGTAGGGAAGAGGGTAGGGCCGAAGATGTCCTGGTTGGGTTGCTCTTGGGCCAGGCCAAGCTGAAGAGGGCTCTGCCCGAGCCAGCTGCCTGCCCCCATTCCAGGTTGCCCGGGTGGTGTTACAGACCACGGGCACCCTGGGGGATTTCCGGGACCGCGGGGCACCGCAGGGGGGGTGAAATGCATCCTCAATGTGGAAATTGTCATTGAATATTAATTATCCAGGGGATATGGGGAGAAGGCAGGAACGGGGTACTGATTGGGGATGATCAGCCGTGATCACATTGAATGGTGGTGCTGGCTCGAAGGGCCGAATGGCCTCCTCCTGCATCTATTGTCTGTTGGCTAATGACTATTGACCTGTCCGACAGGTCAGAAACACTCTTCAGGAGTCGGGTGTGGATTTGTCAATGACCACTGTCCGCAGAAGACTTCATGAACAGAAATACAGAGGCTACACTGCAAGATGCAAACCACTGGTTAGCGGCAAAAACAGGATGGCCAGGCTACAGTTGGCAAAGAAGTACTAAAAAGAGCAACCACAGTTGTGGAAAAAGGTCTTGTGGACAGATGAGATGAAGATTAACTTATATCAGAGTGATGGCAAGAGCAAAGTATGGAGGAGAGAAGGAACTGCCCAAGATCCAAAGCATTGAAACACGGTGGTGGGGGTGTTATGGCCTGGGCATGTATGGCTGCTGAAGGTACCGGCTCACTTATCCTCATTGATGATACAACTGCTGATGGTGGTAGCATCATGAAATCTGAAGTGTATAGACACATCCTATCTGCTCAAGTTCAAACAAATGCCTCAACACTCATTGGCCGGCGGTTCATTCTACAGCAAGACAATGATCCCAAACACACTGCTAAAGCAACAAGGGAGTTTTCCAAAGCTAAAAAATGGTCAATTCTCAAGTGGCCAAGTCAATGACCCGGTCTGAACCCAATTGAGCATGCCTTTTGTATGCTGAAGAGAAAACTGAAGGGGACTAGCCCCCAAAACAAGCATAAGCTAAAGATGGCTGCAATATCCCCATATCCCCTGACTCCGCTATCTTTAAGAGCCCTATCTAGCTCTCTCTCGAAA
>CAUPSL010000895.1:0-67099 GCA_963514005.1 Raja brachyura
CGATTTACCCTCTCCCCCCCTCCCCCCTCCTCTCCCTCCCCCCTCCTCTCTCTCCCCTCCCCCCCTCCTCTCCCTCCCCCCCTCCCCCCCCTCCTCTCTCCCCCTCCCCCCCTCCTCTCTCCCCTCCCCCCCTCCTCTCTCCCCTCCCCCCTCCTCTCCCTCCCCCCCTCCCCCCCCTCCTCTCTCCTCTCCCCCCCCTCCTCTCCCCCTCCCCCCTCCTCTCTCCTCCTCCCCCCCCTCCTCTCTCCTCCCTCCCCCCCTCCTCTCCCCCCTCCCCCCCTCCTCTCTCCCCCTCCCCCCCTCCTCTCTCCCCTCCCCCCCCTCCTCTCTCCCCTCCCCCCCTCCTCTCCCCCCTCCCCCCTCCTCTCTCCCCTCCCCCCCCTCCTCTCTCCCTCTCCCCCCTCCTCTCTCCCCTCCCCCCCTCCTCTCTCCCCTCCCCCCTCCTCTCCCCTCCCCCCTCCTCTCTCTCCCCCTCCCCCCCTCCTCTCACCCCTCCCCCCCTCCTCTCTCCCCTCCCCCCCCTCCTCTCTCCTCCTCCCCCCCCTCTCTCTCCCCTCCCCCCCTCCTCTCCCCCCTCCCCCCTCCTCTCCCCCCTCCCCCCCTCCTCTCTCCCTCCCCCCCTCCTCTCTGCCCCTCCCCCCCTCCTCTCCAACCCCCTCCCTCCCTCCTCTCTCCCCTCCCGCCCCTCCTCTCTCCTCTCCCCCTCCTCTCTCCCTCCCCCTCCTCTCTCTCCCCCTCCCCCTCCTCTCCCCTCCCCCCTCCTCTCTCCCCTCCCCCCCTCCTCTCTCCTCTCCCCCCCTCCTCTCCCCTCCCCCCCCTCCTCTCTCCCCTCCCCCCCTCCTCTCTCCTCTCTCCCCTCCCCCCTCCCCTCCTCTCTCTCTCTCTCCCCCCCTCCTCTCTCCTCTCCCCCTCCTCTCCTCTCCCCCCCTCTCTCCCCCCTCCCCCCCTCCTCTCTCCCCCTCCCCCCTCCTCTCTCCTCTCCCCCCCTCTCTCTCCCCCCTCCCCCCCTCCTCTCTCCTCTCCCCCCCTCCTCTCTCCTCTCCCCCTCCCTCTCCCCCTCTCTCTCCTCTCCCCCCTCTCTCTCCTCTCCCCCCTCCTCTCCCCCCCTCCTCTCCCCCCTCCTCCTCTCCTCTCCCCCCTCCTCTCCCCCCTCCTCTCTCCTCTCCCCCTCCTCTCCCCCCTCTCTCTCCTCTCCCCCTCCTCTCCCCCCTCCTCTCTCCTCCTCTCCCCCCTCCTCCTCCTCCTCTCCCCCCCTCCTCTCCCCCCTCCTCCTCTCTCCTCTCCCCCCTCCTCTCCCCCCTCCTCCTCTCCCCCCTCCTCTCCCCCCTCCTCTCTCCCTCCTCTCCCCCCTCCTCCTCTCCCCCCCTCCTCTCCCCCCTCCTCCTCTCTTCCTCTCCCCCTCCTCTCCCCCCTCCTCTCCCCCTCCTCTCTCCCTCCTCTCCCCCTCCTCTCCCCCCCTCCTCTCTCCCCCCCTCCTCCTCTCTCCTCTCCCCCCTCCTCTCCCCCCTCCTCTCCCCCTCCTCCTCTCTCCTCTCCCCCCTCCTCTCCCCCTCCTCTCTCCTCCTCTCCCCCTCCTCCTCTCCCCCTCCTCTCCCCCCTCCTCCTCTCGTCCTCTCCCCCCTCCTCTCCCCCCCTCCTCTCCCCCCTCCTCTCTCCCTCCTCTCCCCCCCTCCTCCTCTCCCCCCCTTCCCTCCCTCCCTCCTCCTCTCTCCTCTCCCCCTCCTCTCCCCCCCTCCTCTCCCCCCTCCTCTCCCCCCCTCCTCTCCCCCCTCCTCTCTCCTCCCTCTCCCCCCTCCTCCTCTCCCCCCTCCTCCTCTCCCCCTCCTCTCCCCCTCCTCTCCCCCCCTCCTCTCCCCCTCCTCTCTCCTCCTCTCCCCCTCCTCCTCCCCCCCTCCTCTCCCCCCTCCTGACCTCTCTCCTCTCCCCCCCTCCTCTCCCCCCCTCCTCTCCCCCCTCCTCTCCCCCTCCTCTCCCCCCTCCTCTCTCCCCCCTCCCCCCTCCCCCCTCCCCCCTCCTCTCTTCCCCTCCCCCCCTCCCCTCTCCCCTCCCCCCCTCCTCTCTCCTCTCCCCCCTCCTCTCTCCCCCCTCCCCCCTCCTCTCTCCCCCCTCCCCCCCGCCTCTCTCCCCCTCCCCCCCTCCTCTCTCCCCCCTCCCCCCCTCCTCTCTCCCCTCCCCCCTCCCTCTCCTCTCCCCCCTCCTCTCTCCCCCTCCTCTCCCTCCCCCTCCTCTCTCCCTCCCCCCCTCCTCTCTCCCTCCCCTCCTCTCTCCCCTCCCCCCCTCCTCTCTCCCCTCCCCCCTCCTCTCTCCCCTCCCCCCCTCCTCTCTCCCCTCCCCCCCTCCTCTCTCCCTCCCCCCCTCCTCTCTCCTCTCCCCCCTCCTCTCTCCCCCCTCCCCCCCTCCTCTCTCCCCCTCCCCCCCTCCTCTCGTCCTCCCCCCCTCCTCTCTCCCCCTCCCCCCTCCTCTCTCCCCTCCCCCCCCTCTCTCCCCTCCCCCCCTCCTCTCTCCTCTCCCCCCCTCCTCTCTCTCTCCCCTCCTCTCCCCCCTCTCTCTCCTCTCCCCCCTCCTCTCCCCCCTCCTCCTCTCTCCTCTCCCCCCTCCTTCCCCCCCCTCCTCTCCCCCCTCCTCCTCTCTCCTCTCCCCCCTCCTCTCCCCCCTCCTCCTCTCCCCCCCTCCTCTCCCCCTCCTCTCTCCTCCTCTCCCCCTCCTCCTCTCCCCCCCTCCTCTCCCCCCTCCTCCTCTCTCCTCTCCCCCCATCCTCTCCCCCCTCCTCTCCCCCTCCTCTCTCCTCCTCTCCCCCCTCCTCTCCCCCCCTCCTCTCCCCCCTCCTCTCTCCCCTCCTCTCCCCCCTCCTCTCTCCCCCCTCCCCCCTCCCCCCTCCTCTCTCCCCTCCCCCCCCCTCTCCCCTCCCCCTCCTCTCTCCCTCCCCCTCCTCTCCTCCCCTCCCCCCCTCCTCTCTCCCCTCCCCCCCTCCTCTCTCCTCTCCCCCCCTCCTCTCTCCCCCTCCCCCCCTCCTCTCTCCCCTCCTCCCCCCCTCCTCTCTCCTCTCCCCCCTCCTCTCTCCCCCCCCTCTCTCCTCTCCCCCTCCTCTCTCCCCTCCCCCTCTCTCTCTCCCCTCCCCCTCCTCTCTCCCCCTCCCCCCCTCCTCTCTCCCCTCCCCCCCTCCTCTCTCCCTCCCCCCCTCCTCTCTCCCCTCCCCCCCTCCTCTCTCCCCCCTCCCCCCTCCTCTCTCCCCCCTCCCCCCCTCCCTCTCTCCCCCTCCCCCCCCTCTCTCTCCCCCCTCCCCCCCTCTCTCTCTCCTCTCCCCCCTCCTCTCCCCCCTCTCCCCCCTCCCCCTCCTCTCTTCTCTCCCCCCCTCCTCTCTCCTCTCCCCCCTCCTCTCTCTCTCCCCCCCTCCTCTCTCCCCTCCTCCTCTCTCCCCTCCCCCTCTCTCCCCTCCCCCTCCTCCTCTCTCTCTCGCCCCCTCCTCTCCCCCTCCTCTCTCCCCTCCACCCCCTCTCTCCTCTCCCCCCTCCTCTCCCCCCCTCCTCTCCCCCCTCCTCTCCCCCCCTCCTCTCCCCCCCCCCTCCTCTCCCCCCCTCCTCTCCCCCCCTCTCTCCCCCCTCCTCTCTCCCTCCTCCTCTCTCCCCTCCCCCCTCCTCTCTCCCCTCCCCCCTCCTCTCTCCTCTCCCCCCTCCTCTCCCCCCTCCTCTCTCCCCCCCTCCTCTCCCCCCTCCTCTCCCCCCTCCTCCTCTCTCCCCCCCCCCTCCTCTCCCCCCCTCTCTCCCCCCCTCCTCTCCCCCTCCTCTCTCCCCTCCTCCTCTCCCTCCCCCCTCCTCTCTCCTCTCCCCCCCTCCTCTCCCCCCCTCCTCTCCCCCTCCTCTCCCCTCCTCCTCTCTCCCCTCCCCCCTCCTCTCTCCTCTCCCCCCTCCTCTCCCCCCCTCCTCTCCCCCCTCCTCTCCCTCCTCCTCTCTCCCTCCCCCCTCCTCTCTCCTCTCCCCCCCTCCTCTCTCCTCTCCCCCTCCTCTCCCCCCTCCTCTCCCCCCCTCCTCTCCCCCCCTCTCTGCCCCCCTCCTCTCCCCCCCTCCTCTCTCCCCTCCTCCTCCTCCTCCTCCCCCTCCTCTCTCCTCTCCCCCTCCTCTCCCCTCCTCTCCCCCCCTCCTCTCCCTCCTCTCTCCTCTCCCCCTCTCTCTCCCTCCCCCCTTCCTCTCTCCCTCCCCCTCCTCTCTCCCCTCCCCCCTCCTCTCTCCCCCTCCCCCCTCCTCTCTCCCCCCTCCCCCTCCTCTCTCCTCTCCCCCTCCTCTCCCCCTCTCCCCCCTCCCCCCCTCCTCTCTTCTCTCCCCCCCTCCTCTCTCCCTCCCCCCCTCCTCTCTCCTCTCCCCCCTCCTCTCTCCCCTCCTCCTCTCTCCCCTCTCCCCTCCTCTCTCCCCTCCCCCCTCCTCTCATCCTCTCCCCCCTCCTCTCCCCCCCTCCTCTCTCCCCTCCCCCCTCCTCTCTCCTCTCCCCCCCTCCTCTCCCCCCCTCCTCTCCCCCCTCTCCTCCCCCCCTCCTCTCCCCCCCCCTCCTCTCCCCCCTCCTCTCCCCCCCTCCTCTCCCCCCTCCTCTCTCCCTCTCCTCTCTCTCCCCCTCCCCCCTCCTCCTCCCCTCCCCCCTCCTCTCCTCCCCCCCCTCCTCTCCCCCCCTCTCCCCCCCTCCTCTCCCCCCCTCCTCTCCCCCCCCTCCTCTCCCCCCCTCCTCTCCCCCCTCCTCTCCTCTCCCCCCCTCCTCTCCCCCCTCCTCTCCCCTCCTCCTCTCTCCCCTCCCCCTCCTCTCTCCTCTCCCCCTCCTCTCCCCTCTCAACCCCCTCCTCTCTCCCTCCTCCTCTCTCCCTCCCCCCTCTCCTCTCCCCCCCTCCTCTCCCCCCCTCCTCTCCCCCTCCTCTCTCCCCTCCTCCTCTCTCCCTCCCACCTCCTCTCTCCTCTCCCCCCCTCCTCTCTCTCTCCCCCCTCCTCTCCCCCCTCCTCTCCCCCCCTCCTCTCCCCCCCTCCTCTGCCCCCTCCTCTCCCCCCCTCCTCTCTCCCCTCCTCCTCTCTCCTCCCCCCTCCTCTCTCCTCTCCCCCCTCCTCTCCCCCCTCCTCTCCCCCCTCCCCCCTCCTCTCCCCCCCTCCTCTCTCCTCTCCCCCCCTCCTCTCCCCCCCTCCTCTCTCCCCTCCCCCCTCCTCTCTCCCCTCCCCCCTCCTCTCTCCTCTCCCCCCCTCCTCTCCCCCTCCCCCTCCTCTCTCCCCTCCCCCCTCCTCTCCCCTCCCCCCCTCCTCTCTCCCCTCCCCCCCTCCTCTCTCCCCTCCCCCCTCCTCTCTCCTCCCCCCCTCCTCCCTCCCCTCTCCCCCTCCTCTCTCCTCTCCCCCCCTCTCTCTCCTCTCCCCCCCTCCTCTCTCCCCTCCCCCCCTCCTCTCTCCCCTCCCCCCTCCTCTCTCCTCCCCCCCTCCTCCCTCCCCTCTCCCCCTCCTCTCTCCTCTCCCCCCCTCTCTCTCCTCTCCCCCCCTCCTCTCTCCTCTCCCCCCCTCCTCTCTCCCCTCCCCCTCCTCTCTCCCCTCCCCCCCTCCTCTCTCCCCTCCCCCCCTCCTCTCTCCCCTCCCCCCCTCCTCTCTCCCCTCCCCCCCTCCTCTCTCCCCTCCCCCCCCCCTCTCTCCTCTCCCCCCCTCTCTCTCCTCTCCCCCCTCCTCTCCCCTCCTCCTCCTCTCTCCTCCCCCCCTCCTCTCTCCCCTCCTCCTCTCTCCTCTCCCCCCCTCTCTCTCCTCTCACCCCCCCCTCTCTCTCCTCTCCCCCCTCCTCTCTCCCCTCCCCCCCTCCTCTCTCCCCTCCCCCCCTCCTCTCTCCCCCCTCCTCCTCTCTCCCCTCCCCCCCTCCTCCTCTCCCCCCTCCCCCCCTCCTCTCTCCCCCCTCCCCTCCTCCTCTCTCCCCTCCCCCCCTCCTCTCTCCCCTCCCCCCCTCCTCTCTCCCCTCCCCCCTCCTCTCTCCCCTCCCCCCCTCCTCTCTCTCCTCTCCCCCTCCTCTCTCCTCTCCCCCCTCCTCTCTCCTCTCCCCCCTCCTCTCTCCCCTCCCCCCCTCCTCTCTCCCCTCCCCCCCTCCTCTCTCCCCTCCCCCCCTCCTCTCTCCCCTCCCCCCTCCTCTCTCCCCTCCCCCTCCTCTCTCCCCTCCCCCCTCCTCTCTCCCCCCTCCCCCCCTCCTCTCTCCTCTCCCCCCCTCCTCTCTCCCCCCTCCTCTCTCCCCTCCCCCCCCCTCTCTCCCCTCCCCCCCTCCTCTCTCCCCTCCCCCCCTCCTCTCCCCCCTCCTCTCTCCCCTCCCCCCTCCTCTCTCCTCTCCCCCCCTCCTCTCTCCCCTCCCCCCTCCTCCTCTCTCCCCTCCCCCCTCCTCTCTTCTCTCCCCCCTCCTCTCTCCCCTCCCCCCCTCCTCACTCCCCTCTCCCCCCTCCTCTCTCCCCTCCCCCCCTCCTCTCTCCCCTCCCCCCCTCCTCTCTCCCCTCCCCCTCCTCTCTCCCCTCCCCCTCCTCTCTCCTCTCCCCCTCCTCTCTCCTCTCCCCCCCTCCTCTCTCCTCTCCCCCCCTCCTCTCTCTCCCCCCCCTCCTCTCTCTCCCCCCCCTCCTCTCTCTCCCCCCTCTCCTCTCTCTCTCCCCCTCCTCTCTCTCCCCCCTCTCTCTCCTCCCCCCTCCCCACTCCTCTCTCTCTCCCCCCCTCTCTCCCCCCCTCCTCTCTCTCTCCCCCTCCTCTCTCTCCCCCCTCTCTCTCCTCCCCCCTCCCCACTCCTCTCTCCCCCCCCTCCTCTCTCTCCCCTCTCTCTCTCCCCCCCCCTCTCTCCCCCCTCCCCCCGGACTTTACAATCTGACATCTTTTCAAAATCAGCTGCAGGACGTTACAATGGGTTAAAGCAGCTGACAACTTACAGTCCACTCACATTTTTCTTCTCACGCCAGTGACATTCTTAGCCTTTAGCCGCGGTGTTGGACAGCGAAAACTCGCAGCCCCACCGCCTCCATCAACCCCATCCCTCCCGCCAATGGGGATGTCGTCGCCGTCGGTCGCCAGTCCCAACACCCCGGACGAGGAGCGGCGACCCTCCCGCTCACTCACTCGCCATTCCCACCCACCCCCCCCCCCCCCCACACACAGGATACATAGCAAAGATACCTAGGTACAGGAGCCTGAGGACTGCAACGACCAGGTTGAGGAATAGCTACTTCCCCACAGCCATCAGGCTATTAAACTTGGCTCGGACAAATCTCTGAACATTAATACCCCTCCATCTGTTATTTGCACTTTATCAATTTAATCATTCATGTGTGTGTATATACGTATATAATTGTAGTCAATGCCTACTATGTTCTGTTGTGCTATGCAAAGAAAGAATTTCATTGTCCTGTCAGGGACACATGACAATAAACTCTTTTGACTTTGAAAGATCCAGGAACGGGGCACTGATTGGGGATGATCAGCCGTGATCACATTGAATGGCGGTGCTGGCTCGAAGGGCCGAATGGCCTCCTCCTGCACCTATTGTCTATAGGGGGTTTGCACGTAAGGTCACTGGGTCGAAGAGATTGACGCACGGAGCCGCTCACTTCCGCCACTTCCGGTACATGTTATTAATACAAGAAACGCGTACTTTACTACCTGTTAAAAACCGCCAAAATGCGCTCTAAAAAATTGTGGAAGTCGGGGTAAGCGTGAGAGACACGTACCCAACATCAGAATTCCAAAAGTGAAGCGAAATGAAGGTACTATATACCGTCATTTCTCCTCACTTTTGGAATTCTGAAGTAGGCTAAATGTATCTCACACTTATCCCGATTTCCATAATCATTTACAGCGCATAAATTGACCATTTCGGGGGGTTTTAACGGGCCCGCTGCGCTGTAAGCGTTCACCTGCTGTTCATCGCATGTAATCTACTTGGGGTAGCGTAGCAACAGCACGGGTCATGGGTCGTGACTCGACTACCGTGAAACCTCCCTATTGGATCTATTGGAACTGAGGCCTGGGTCAATTTCAATTTCAGATGCCCACAAAATAAGATCAAGCGAGGCCCCTGAATTTTAGATGCCACCAAATGTAGATCCCTTTGAAGCAAACAGGCATGAGGCCCATGCCCCCCCCCCCCCCCCTGTCAGACTGGTTGTAGAGAGAGGGAAAGCAAGGGGCAGCCTCTGCCTACAGTCTGTTCGTTTTTCTATCTTTTAAAAAATGTTTTAGTTTGTTAAAAGTATGTTTGGAGGATTTTTTTAGTGTTTCTATGTGGGGGTGGGGGGTAGGGTAAGGGGGGACCCGTTTCCCAGTCACTTCCTGGCGAGGATGCGACTATTCTCCAAATTGCGTCCTCGTACCCCTCCCTCGCGGTCTACCACCTGGATTGGAGCGGCCTTTCCTGCCGGGGATCTGGACCGGAGCTTAGCAGCGGTGGCGCAGTGCGGGATACATCGCGGAGCGGGCGATGCCTTACCTGGATCGCCGTTTGGAGCTACGGAGTGCTGGGCCTGCTGCATCGACATCGCGGAGCTGCCAACACGGGCGGCGCCGACTTCAACATCGCGGAGTCCTGGGACCTCTCGCCGGGGGCCGCCAGCGTGAATAGAAACATAGAAACATAGAAATTAGGTGCAGCAGTAGGCCATTCGGCCCTTCGAGCCTGCACCGCCATTCAATATGATCATGGCTGATCATCCAACTCAGTATCCCGTACCTGCCTTCTTTCCATACCCTCTGATCCCCTTAGCCACAAGGGCCACATCTAACTCCCTCTTAAATATAGCGAATCTCCCCCCGCGCGGCCTCTGGACTTCGGGAGCCGTGGACTGCGGTGGGAGGTGGCCGATTCGGAGGTCCTGGCCGCTGACGTTGTTCTCCCGTTTCGACGTCAGAGTTCCATCATCCCGGCGAGCGGGCCCTGACCAAGAGTGAGCAACAAAATACATCAAAGCTGTGTGGGGATGTTTGTGTTAAAGACTATCGTGTTCTGCGCTCTTTGTTTTCATTTGTATGGCTGTATGATGACCAAAATTTCATTGTACTAATTAGTGCATGGGACACTAAATGTCTCTTGTTACTTGAAGTTAGAGAAGTCAATGTTCGCACCGTTGGGGTGTAAGCTGCCCAAGCGAAATATGAGGTGCTGTTCCTCCAATTTGTGCACTGGGCCTCGCTCTTGACAGTGGAGGAGGCCCAGGACAGAAAGGTCAGTATGGGAATGGGAGGGGGAGTTGAAGTGCTGAGCCACCGGGAGATCAGGCAGGTTTAGGTTCGCACTGACCAGCAATCCCCGCACACTAACACCATCCCACACACACTAGGGACAATTCACACTTATACCAAACCAATTAACCTACAAGCCTATACGTCTTTGGAGACCCTTCTTCGGACTGTTGTTATGGGGGGGGGGTCAGTCTGAAGAAGGGTCCCGACCTGAAACGTCACCTATTCCTTCGCTCCATAGACGCTGCCTCACCCGCTGAGTTTCTCCAGCATTTTTATCTACCTTCGTTTTTTCCAACATCTGCAATTCTTTCATGAACATAGTAATCTGCCGACTCTCTCTGTCGACTGATTAGCACGCAACAAGAGAGCTTTTTACTGTACCTCGGTACACGTGACAATAAACTAAACTGACGTCTGGCGGAAAGTAGACAAAAATGCTGGAGAAACTCAGCGGGTGCGTCAGCATCTATGGAGCGAAGGAATAGGTGACGTTTCGGGTCGAGACCCTTCTTCAGACTGGCGGACTGACGGGACACTGTCCTTCTGAGGTCGTCACTTGTGTAACACTGTAATTCCAACACTTCCCCTTGCCGTGCCCAGAATAGCGTTGTTTCCCAACATTGGCGCTATAAATACACACTAAGTCACCACCACCACTGCACCATCTGCAGAGATCTTATCGAGTCAACATCACAAGATTAGAAGTTGTTCCAGCCAGAGCCGAACACACTTCTTGGCATCTGCACACAATGGCGTCTTGTGCTTCTTGCATGAGTTGTTTAGTTTAGAGATACAGCGCAGTAACAGGCCCTTCGGCCCACCGGGTCCGCACCGACCAGCGATCCCCGCACATTAACACTATCCTACACACACTAGGGACAATTTTTACATTTATACCAAGCCAATTAACCTACGAACCTGCACGTCTTTGGAGTTTTGGAGGAAGATCTCGGAGAAAACCCGCGCAGCTCACAGGGGGGAAAGTACAAACTACGTCCAGACAGCACCCACAGCCAGGAACGTACCCGGGTCTCTGGCGCTGCAAGCTGAGGGACCTTCCAGTGAGATGGACCTCCCAATGAGATGGACCTCCCAGGTTCAGGGACATTCCAGAGCGATGGACCTCCCAGTGTGATGGACCTCACAGGTTGAGGGACCTCACAGAGCAATGGACCTCCCAGTGCTGGACCTCCCAGAGCATTGGACCTCCCAGAGTGATGGACCTCGCAGGTTCAGGGACATCCCAGAGCGATGGACCTCCCAGTGTGATGGACATCCCAGGTTGAGGGACCTCACAGAGCGATGGACCTCCCAGTGCTGGACCTCCCAGAGCATTGGACCTGCCAGTGTGATGGACCTCCCAGGTTGAGGGACCACCCAGAGCGATGGACCTCCCAGAGCGATGGACCTCCCAGAGCATTGGATCTCCCAGTGAGATGGACCTCCCAGTGTGAGGGATCACCCAGAACATCACTCACCTTTCCTCCTTCTCTTCCTCTGACAGATGTAGATGACCACCCCAGCGATAAGCAGCAGCAGCAGCACCAGGCAACAGCCCCCTGCAACGAATGGTAGCCAGGGTGGAGTTCCCGTGGGAGTGGTGCTTTCGACAGGCACCGTGACGCTCGGCCTCTCTGTGGAAGCTTGAAGCAGAGAAATAACAAGCCCCTCTCTTGCAAACATCCCTCGACCCACCACCCAATAGTTTAAAGCCCACTGCCCATAAAGTCATGTGATAGGAGCAGAATTGGGCCATTCAGCCCATCGGGTCTACTCTGCCATTCAATCATGGCTGATCTCCCTCCCTCCTAACCCCATTCTCCTGCCTTCTCCCCATAACCCCTGACACCCGCACTAATCAAGAATCTATCTATCTCTGCCTTAAAAGTATCCACTGTCTTGGCCTCCGCAGCTATCTGTGGCAAAGAATTCCACAGATTCACCACCCTCTGACCAAATAAATTTATCCTCATCTCCTTCTTAAAGGAACGTCCTTTAATTCTGCGGCTGTGACCTCTGGTCCTAGACTCTCCCACTAGTGGAAACATCCTCTCCACATCCACTCTATCCGGGTCTTTCACTATTCGGTACGTTTCAATGAGGTTCCACCTCATTAAGGTTGTCAACTGTCCCGTATTAGCCGGGACATCCCGTATATTGGGCTAAATTGGTTTATCCAGTATGGGACCGCCCTTGTCCCGTATTTGACTGCCACTGCTCGGGTCGTGGGGACTATCGGGTCAGAGCGCCACGTCCGGCCCCCGCCTCACCCGTCCCGACATAATGCAGCCCGTGGAGTGCAACAGCAGCAGCAGCGCCTCGTCCGTGGCCCCGTTGGTCAGTCGGCAGCCCGGCCTTCGGACCTTCCCTTACCGCCGCCACCACCCTTCCTTCACATGGCCAATTATTGGTTCATGAGTTGGACGGGGCACCGGACTTTGCATGCGGCCCCAGGGCCAAAACTCCTCATCTGGCCCGCCAGCTGGGCTTTGTGTGCTGTCCAGCACCCGGGCCAACTCATCATTCACCCAGTCACGGTCGAGTCGGCCAACGAATTGCCGTGGGGAATTTGTCCAGTATTTTGACCTTTTGTCCCTTATTTGGGAGTGAGAAAGTTGGCGACCCTATTCTGTGTCACCCATTCCTTCTCTCCAGAGATGCTGCCTGTCCCGCTGAATGACTCCACCATTTTGTGTCTACCTTCGATGAAAACCAGCATCTGCAGTTCCTCCCCATACACTCGGGCAGATTGACCTACAAACCCACGGGTCTTTTGGATGTGGGAGGAAACCGGAGCACCCAAAGGAATTTGGGAGTGGGAAAGTTGGTAACCTCACCCCTCATCCTTCTAAACTGTAGCGAATACAGGCCCAGTGCCGCTGTGACCTCTGGTCCTAGACTCACCGTGGGCCGACGGGCCTGTTCTCGTGCTGTCCTGATTTATGTGCAAGGCCAAGTTCAAGGCTAAGGATTTAATTGCTCACCTCTAACTGACAGAAGAGTTCCCGAAATGTTCTGCCAAACGTAGTTACTTTCTCCGAGGATCTTGACCCGGCAGAAATACCTGCATGAGTCGTTTCTTGTCAGGTGGTCCAAGCGGATCGAGGCGGTGTGGTCTTGGACTGGGGAGCCCAGGAATGTGATCCGGCCCTTGTAGTGGCTGTGAGTGTAGGCTTGTGTAAGGTTGAAGATAAACGGCCCGTGAAACTCCCTGGCCCTCCATAAGATGTCAAAGCCTCGGGGCATGAGGCGGCCCGGGTACGAGAAGGAGCAGGGCAGGGTGACAGAACCCCCTTCCACTCCGTATACCCATCGCGGCTGATCCACCAGGAAGCGATTGTTGCCGTCGGTCAACGCTGTGGGTTGGGGGCAAGGTGTAAAGGGCAAAGGTCACATGGGAATCAAAGTTACTCCAGCATTTTGTACCTTTTTTTGGTTTAAACCAGCATCTGCAGTTCAGCTTAGTCTAGTTTAGAGATACAGCGCAGAAACAGGCCCTTCGGCCCACGGGGTCCGTGCCGACCAGCGATCCCTGCAGGTTAATACTATCCTACACCCACTAGGGACAATTTTTACTTTTTTTTAATTGTACAAAAATATATTTTTATTAGAAGCAATGTACAGTGGTATAAACCGCGGCATATGACAAAATACATTTTGTGTACAACTTCTATTTTTCAAATTTAGCAAGAAAGAGGTAGAACAAGAGAGAAAGAACGAGAAAAAGGAAAGAGTGAATGAAGTAGTGATGTGTTAACCCCGAAACTACCAGATGTGCAGTCCAGGGGTGGACAAGTAATAGCCTATAGAAAAATAAAGACAAAAACCTGTAAAATAATGAAAAGAGAAAGAAAGAAAGAAAAAGAAAGGGACCCTTATGTGTAGGTATGTTACAAAACTTACCTTGAGCAGCGCTGCAGTTCTGCCGCTCCCCGTGTGCGTGACTTTGGCGCCTTTCAGAGGGGGGCGAGTTTAAAGTGCCGTTTTTCTACAGACTGGGCAAATCGATCCATGTCGGGCGATTTTGTTGCGGAAGAAAAATCGCTCCGACATTTCATTAATGAAGGTATTTTTAAATTACGCTAGATTATTTATTATCTAGAGTAATTTAAAAATCATCTTCAAAAGCCTTGGGCGCCGACAACGGGAAGGATTTTGCGTAGGGGAGAAAAAAAGGTACACAGTTTATTTTTATATTAAACGTTGGTTTCTATGGGGGCTTTAATAATATTTTCATGTTGCGAAATGGGGTCCAAAAAAAATGTATGAACCAACAGTATTTTTCCTCCCGACTTCTCCGCAAACCGCAACGTTCTAATCCACCGCATTCCACTAAAACCCACTCGCTAGCTGATTTAAATGGCCATTAATTTACAGGAATTAAACACTAAATCCCTTCCATTTGGCCCAGAAATTCATGAAAATGACATTTAAAAATTATGTTATATTGTGGATTATTGTGTGAATGTTATTTGGACACTTAGGCAATTTAAAAAAGTTTATCTTATCTTAAGAAATGGATAGATGTTTAGAATTTTGTAATTAGCTACAATTAGATAACTAACTAATTATATGCTTTAATTTCAGGTCATTCAAGTAAGATTGTTTCATATTTGTTTCAGAATGCTTCAATCTATAATAACTGAAAATTTCATTGAGTTCTCTTAATTTTTAAGAAAGTTATGGGCTTTTAACGGTTCTAGATCACAGCTTTTGAGTTAAGTCAATGGAAAGGCAATGGGAAGCAAGATGCTAATTTCCGAGTATGAAAATGATCATAACTTTCTTAATACTGAAGATATGAAAGTGAATTAGGTGTCAAATTAAACTTCTTGTTATGCTTTATCTGATGGGATAAATTGCAGACTTGATTTTTAAAATCTCAAAATTTTGTAACATTGCTATTATGTGTGGATCTACCTGCTTCATATCTCCCCACACCCATCACCCCGTTCGTGAATCGGTTTAATTCCAGAGTTGTGTTGCACCATACTATACTTGTAATGGATCAATAAAAGGAGACCATGTCTTTAAAAATTGTTCTGATTTTCCTGCTAAGACGAGTCTCATATCTTCAAGATGTCGTGTCTCAGACATGCTTGTGATCCACATTTTAAGCGTTGGGGTGGATGCATTTTTCCTAAAGTTTTTTTTGCCATTATTAGGCCGTAGTGAAGGAAACGTCTTTGAAATATTGATAATTCAGAGCAGGCACCTGTTGTTCCACAAATAATCAGTTCTGTATGGGGGTCCAGTTTTGTTTTTAATAATTTTGTGAAGATTTTTACATTTTATACCAAGCCAATTCACCTACAAACCTGCACGTCTTTGGAGTGTGGGAGGAAACCGAAGATCTCGGAGAAAACCCACGCAGGTCACGGGGAGAACGTGCCAACTCCGTACAGACAGCGCCCGGGTCTCCGGCGCTGCAATCGCTGTGAGGCAGCGACTCTACCGTGTGGGAAGGAACTGCAGATGCTGGTTTAAACCGTAGACACAAAAAGCTGGAGTAACTTAGCGGGACACGCAGCATCTCTGGAGACAAGGAATGGGTGACGTTTCGGGTCGAGACCCTTCTTCAGACTGCCATCAATCTCCCCCACCCAAGTCACACCAGCTCCCCGTTCTCACCCAACAAACAGCTAACAATGGCCTGTTTCCTTTATCATCGTTACTTTTTTGCTTATCTTTCATTCACTGTTCTTTATCTCTTCACATCACCGTCTATATCTCTCGTTTCCCTTATCAATAACTAGTCTGAAGAAGGGTCTCGACACGAAACGCCACCCATTCCTTCCCTCAAGAGACACTGCCTGTCCCGCTGAGTTACTCCAGCATTTGGTGTCTAACTTTGATTTAAACCAGCATCTGCAGTTCATTCCATGGATGTTATTCTCTATATAAACCTCCCAAAATCCTGGATTATATTCTATCCCAGTCGTTTCCTGAGATGTTATTCTATATTTAATAGACAATAGGTGCAGGGGTAGGCCATTCGGCCCTTCGAGCCAGCACCGCCATTCAATGTGATCATGGCTGATCATCCCCAATCAGTACCCCGTTCCTGCCTTCTCCCCTTATCCCCTGACTCCGCTATCTTTAAGAGCCCTATCTAGCTCTCTCTTGAAAGCATCCAGAGAACCGGCCTCCACCGCCCTCTGAGGCAGAGAATTCCACAGACTCACATCTCTCTGTGAGAAAAAGTGTTTCCTCGTCTCCGTTCTAAATGGCCGACCCCTTATTCTTAAACTGTGGCCCCTGGTTCTGGACTCCCCCAACATCGGGAACATGTTTCCAGCCTCTTTTTCAGACAGATTATTGAAGAAGGGGGAGGAGGGGAGGGGGTAGGTGAGTTAGTTGAGGATGCGAACGTTGGGAGGGGGAAGGGGAGTGGGAGTGGGGGGAGAGGCTGGTTATTGAGGGAGCAGGTAGTTAAGGGGGGGGGTGTTGAGTGGGAGAGTAACACTGAGATCGACTCACCCACAGTAAGCTGGAGCAGTAGAAGGCCGAGGGTGACTACCATGGCGACTCCTCTGTGTGTCTGACCACCGCCGCTGATGACCGCACTGGGCCTCGTGCCTTGCCTGACCACTGAGTCACCTCTTCTGCTTTCCTTCTTCCTCTTTCACGTCCCCCTCCCTCCCTCGCCTCCGGTTGCGCAACGCTCCCACCATTTCTTACCCCGCCCCCCCTCTCCTCCGCGGCCTTAGAAACATTGAAAATAGGTGCAGAAGGAGGCCATTCGGCCCTTCGAGCCAGCACCGCCATTCATTGTGATCATGGCTGATCGTCCCCAATCAATAACCCGTGCCTGCCTTCTCCCCATATCCCCTTGACTCCACTAGCCCCTAGAGCTCTATCTAACTCTCTCTTAAATCCATCCAGTGACTTGGCCTCCACTGCCCTCTGTGGCAGGGAATTCCACAAATTCACAACTCTGGGTGAAAAAGTTTTTTCTCACCTCAGTCTTAAATGGCCTCCCCTTTATTCTAAGACTGTGTGGCCCCTGGTTCTGGGCTCGCCCAACATTGGGAACATTTTTCCTGCATCTAGCTTGTCCAGTCCTTTTATCTATCTGTCTATCTATCTTCTATCTATATTACTAAAAGTCTGAACTTGACCGGTTTTGGCTCGCTGTGCTGCGATTTCCAAGAGAACGCCGCCACCTACGTCTGTCATATTTGGCCAGCTCGCACAGAGCCCCCCTCCGCCTTCCTGGTCCAGAGGATTTTTGCCATCGATGAAAAATGAGAGAGATATTAATGTTTTTTTTTAAATTTCCCATTCTCTCTGCTGCCCCCTCTGGCGGCAGGGGGGAGGGACTATAAAACCCGGAAGTGTCATGTCTCACTCAGTCTCTGCCAGACTGAGGAAGTGAAAGGGTCACGGCTCTCTGAGCTGTCAATAACACTGAACGGACTCTACTCCACGGTGATTCCCCTTGATGTGGCTACTGTCAAATTATTTACCTTTTTTTAAAGTTTGTTCACAAAATGAAATTTGGTTGTCAGGTGGCTGCGGCCCCATTGTTTGCCTTGCCTTTTTCAAGAGTTTGTGTTCACAAAATGGATTTAGGTTGTCAGGTGGCTGCGGCCCCATTGTTTGCCTCGCCTTTTTCAAGAGTTTGTGTTCAAAAAATGGATTAGGTTGTCAGGTGGCTGCGGCCAAATTGTTTGCCTTGGCTTGGCTTTTTAAATCGTTGCAACAGTTGGCTTCCAGCCCAAGAATCCATTCGGCCCACAATGTCTATACTAGCCCTCTGGAAACCAGTACCTTTGGCCCGCAACTCCCATACTAGCGCAACATAAAGCCCTCCCCCCCCCCCCCCCCCCCCCCCCGACTGGCGAGCAGTATTGGAATTGGTGGAGAGGTGGAATATTGCGTCGGGGGACCAGCCCTCCCATGTGATGCTGGGACCCAACTGGTCCCACTTGGTCTAGTATGTTTCTATAAGATCCCCCCCTCATCCTCCTAAACTCCAGTGAATACAAGCCTAGTCGTTTCAATCTTTCCTCATATGACAGTCCCGCCATCCCAGGGATCAATCTGGTGAACCTATGCTGCACAATCAATCACAAGGATGTCCTTCCTCAAATTAGGAGACCAAAACTGGACACAGTACTCCGATACTCAGAGCCCTATACAACTGCAGAAGAACCTCTCTACTCCTGTACTGAAATCCTCTTGTTACGAAGGCCAACATTCCATCAGCTTTCTTCACTGCCTGCTGTACCTGCACGCCAACTTTCAGTGACTGGTGTACAAGGACGCCCAGTAGACAACACACAAAGCGCTGGGGTAACTCAGCGGGACGGGCAGCATCTCTGGAGAGAGGGAGGGATGGGGTGACGTCTCGAGTCAACATCCTGCTTCAGACTGATGCTCCACTTTTCCTGGGTCACCGGTGCCGGAGCCGGTAATGGCACTGCCGGGAACAGAGGGGGACCCGGCGTGCGGGAGGGATGGGGGGGGGGGGGTGGGACGGCAACAAAGGAGCACCTGGCGCAGGTTAACTTTCTCGGCGCCCTTTAGATGGCCACTGTTTGCATACCTTGTGTACGCAGAACAAAGAACCTCCACCGCGACTTTTCATGTGACAATTAAGCATTCAATTTCAATCAGTACTCCAATTTCAGATAGTCCTGCTTTCTCCCTCCCTCCCCTCCCCAGCTCTCTCACAGCCCACTGTCTCCACCTCTTCCTTTCTTCTTTCCACCCCCCCCCCCCCCCCCCACACCCACATCAATCTGAAGAAGGGACTCGAACCGAAACGTCGCCTATTCCTTCGCTCCATAGATGCTGCCTCAGCCGCTGAGTTTCTCCAGCATTTTTGTCTACCTTCGATTTTTCCAGCATCTGCAGTTCTTTCTTAAACATTAAGTGTCCGTCGTTCCGAATCTTTTCATACCTCTGGTTTCCCTGCCCCCTCTGGGATTGTCAGTTTCCGCGCTGTAGCTCTGGCTAAACAGAGAGCGAGGGGGGGTGAGGGAGATGGAGAGGGCGAGCTTTCTGAAGGCATTTCATCCTGCCAAGGACAGCCGTTAACACATGGGGTGACACGGTGGCGCAGCGGGTAGAGCTGCTGCCTCACCGCTCCACAGACCAACCCGACTACAGGTGGTTGTCTGTGCGGAGTTTGCATGTTCTCCCCGTGACCTGCGTGGGTTTTCTCCCGGTGCTCTGGTTTCCTCCCACGCTCCAAAGACGCGCAGGTTGGTCGGTTGATTGGTTTCGGTAAAAATGGACACCAATGGATAGGACGAGTTTGGTGGGACATGGAGCAAACGCAGGCAGGTGGGACAGGTGTTGGCCGGTGTGGGCAAGTTGGGCCGAAGGGCCTGTTTCCACATGTATCACTTTATGGTTAAAAAAATGTAAATTGTACAGTGTGTGTGTGAGAGAGAGAGAGAGAGAATCGGTGCAGCAGGCCATTTGGCCCTTCGAGCCAGCACCGCCATTCAATGTGATCACGGCTGATCATCCCCAATCAGTACCCCGTTCCTGCCTTCTCTCCATATCCCCCTGACTCCGCTATCTTTAACAACCCTATCTAGCTCTCTCTTGAAAGCATCCAGAGAACCTGCCTCCACCACCCTCTGAAGCAGAGAATTCCACAGACTCACCACTCTCTGTAAGAAAAAGTGTTTCCTCGTCTGTTCTAAGAAAAAGTGTTTCCTTGTTTCCATTCTTTTTTCAGACAGAGAGACAGGGAGACAAAGACAGAGAGAGAGAGAGAAAGAGAGAGAGCAAAAGAAAGAGAGATATACAGACACAGAGAGAGCAAGAGTGAGAGAGAGAAAAGAAAAAAAGAGAGGGGGGGGGAGAGAGATGAGTAACAGAGGCCATGTTGATGTGAAGGCACCATTTTATTCAGCACAGTCATTGATTCAGCAGTTTGTCAGCATGAACCTCTGGCAGTGTTTTCAGGCAGAGGAGTTATCTGGATTAAACCAGGAGTTTGACAGATTTGTCAGTCGACGTCACGGTGGCGCAGCGGGTAGAGCTGCTGCCTCACAGCGCCACAGACCCGACTGCGGGCGCTGTCTGCACGGAGTTTGCAAGTTCTCCCCGTGCTACGGGATCTTTGTTGCAGAGACGGAAGCCGATTAGGGAAATGGGGCCGAAAATTACCCCAGAATCTGCCCATGACCCTACTACTTGTCTTTTTCGTCGAGTGGACGATCTTGCTCGCTATTGGATCTTTGCCCACCACGGCCGATCGGTGGCCACGGCGGGCAGAGCCGCCACCACGCAGCGACACAGACCCTGGTTTGAGTCCGAAGAAGTGTCTCGACCCGACACCTCACCAATTTGTCCCTTCCCACCCAAACCACCCCTTCCCTCCCCTGGTACTTTTCCCTTACAACCGCAGGAAATGCTACACTTGTCGCTTTACCTCCCCCCTCCACTCCATCCAAGGACCCAAGCAGTCTTTCCAGGTGAGGCAGAGGTTCACCTGCACCTCCACCAACCTCATCTGCTGCATCCGCTGCTCTAGGTGTCAGCTGCTCTACATCGGTGAGACCAAGCGCAGGCTCGGCGATCGCTTCGCCCAACACCTCCGCTCGATCCGCATGAACCGACCTGATCTCCAGGTGGCTCAGCACTTCAACTCCCCCTCCCATTCCCAATCCGACCTTTCTGTCCTGGGCCTTCTGCATGGCCAGAGTGAGTCCCACCGCTAATTGGAGGAGCAGCACCTCATATTTCGCTTGGGTCGTTTACACCCCAGCGGTACGAACATTGACTTCTCCAATTTCAGGTAGTCCCTGCTTTCTCCCTCCTTCCCCTCCCCTTCCCAGCTCTCCCACAGCCCACTGTCTCCTCCTCTTCCTTTCTTCTTCCCGCCCCCAAATCAGCCTCGACCCGAAACATCACCTATTCCTTCGTTCCATAGATGCTGCCTCACCCGCTGAGTTTCTCCAGCATTTTGCGTCGACCTTCGACTTAAACCAGCGATTGCAGTTCCTTCCTACACCCCAGGTTCAATCCCCACTACGGGCGCTGCACGCCCTCTGCTGTCCACTCACTGCACTGCGGGTGCTGTAGGTCCCGTCTCTTCTCCTTTATTTTGGACTTGATACACGGCGCTGAAACAGGCCCTTCTGCCCACTGAAGCAAGGAGTAGGAATTAACGGGTCCTTTTCAGAATGGCAGGCAGTGACTAGTGGAGTGCCGCAAGGCTCGGTGCTGGGACCCCAGTTGTTTACAATATATACTAGACTAAGTGGGACCTGTTGGGTCCTAGCTTCGCACGGGAGGGCTGGTCACCCAACACAATATTCCACCTCTCCACCAATTCCAGTATTGCTGGCCAGTGGGGGGGGGGTCGTGGAGTTCTAGTATGGGTGTTGTGGGGCGAAGGGACTAGTTTCCAGAGGGCCAGTATGGACAATGTGGACAGAATGGATTCTTGGACTTGGCTGGTGGGCTGGCACTTCAGTCACTTCCAGCTCATGGGCTGGCAGTTCACTTACTCATGGCTGGTGGGCTGGCGTCCAGTCACTCACAGCTGGTGTGGTGGCAGTTCACTCAGTCACCCCTCCTCCCTTCAACCCCCCCCCCACTCTGCTCCTTGCCATTCCCCTCCCCCCCTCCACGCATTCAGTCCATCTCCCCTCAACGTCCCCCCACCCCATGCACACTTAGTGGCTCTCCGACAGCGCAGCCATTCCTGCCTATTAGGTTCCCATTGTGATGAACAGCACGCAGGCATCGCAAGTGGAAAAAAGGATTTATTAAAGTTTAAAAAGTGAATGACTCTTAAAATATAACAACAATTTAAATGTTAAAGAAGAGATTTATTAAGTTCTTTATTGTTGTGTCTCTTGTTGTGTTCTGCTGCTCACTGCCTCTTGATGTATCTTTGCTGTTGATATAAAATAAAGGCAATTTTAATATAGAAAGATTAAGCGGTCAAAATTTAACAAAGAAAATCTGAGCATTTACCTCAAAAGTCATCATTCAGTGCAGGCCTGCAAAACATTGACAATAGGTGAAGAAGGAGGCCGTTCAGCCCTTCGAGCCAGCACCGCCATTCATTGTGATCATGGCTGATCGTCCCCAATCAATAACCCGTGCCTGCCTTCTCCCCGTATCCCTAGATTCCACTAGCCCCTAGAGCTCTATCTAACTCTAGCTAAACAGAGAGCGAGGGGGGGAGAGGGAGATGGAGAGGGCGAGCTTTCTGAAGGCATTTCATCCTGCCAAGGACAGCCGTTAACACATGGGGTGACACGGTGGCGCAGCGGGTAGAGCCGCTGCCTCACCGCTCCACAGACCAACCCGACTACAGGTGGTTGTCTGTGCGGAGTTTGCACGTTCTCCCCGTGACCCGCGTGGGTTTTCTCCGGGTGCTCCGGTTTCCTCCCGCACTCCAAAGACGCACAGGTTGGTCGGTTGATTGGTTTCGGTAAAAATGGACACCAATGGATAGGACGAGTTTGGTGGGACATGGAGCAAACGCAGGCAGGTGGGACAGGTGTTGGCCGGTGTGGGCAAGTTGGGCCGAAGGGCCTGTTTCCACATGTATCACTTTATGGTTAAAAAATATGTAAATTGTCCCTGGTGTGTGCATGTTAATGCTAGTGAATGGCCTGTTTCTGTACTGCATCTCTAAACCAAACACACACACAGATAGAGAGAGAGAGAAAGACGGAGAGAGAGACGGAGAGAGGGAGACAGACAGACAGACAGACAGACAGACAGACAGACAGACAGACAGACAGGGAGAGAGACGGAGGGAGACAGAGAGAGATGGAGAGGGAGGAAGAGAGAAAGAGAGCAAAATAAAGAGAGAGATGGAGAGAGAAAGAGAAAGAGAGCTGATGACAAAAAATGAGACTACCACCTCTGAGATGAAGAGAACCCTGGAAGAGCTGAGACAAGAAAACTGCACCCTGTGCCCAACTTGTCAAAATGAAGGAGGATAAAAATAAGCAGGGAAAATAATTTGACAAGCAGCTCCAGAATGTCAGGGACAATCATCCAGAAGTTCCAAAAAGGACACACGAGGGAACACAGAGCCCAGCTGCTGCTCACTTCCCTCACTATGGCTGCTCCGACCTCTCTGATCTGCATTCAGCCCACCAGTACATCATTATTGGACACCCCTTCTGTTACACAGCTTGCCCCAGGTACACAGTCAACAGGCATCCTTCACCCAACCTCCTGCCCCCCAGTCTGAAGAGCAAAAAACCCCAGGTGGTCCTACTGACTGATTCCAACGGGAAGTTTCTGGACCCCCCAGAGTCTGTTCCCCAGTCGCCAGGTATTGGTTAAAACTTGCAGCACCACAGACCATGCAATGAGGGTTCTGAGCAAAGACACCATCGGGAGCCCTCAACACCTTGTGATCCATAAAGGCACGAATGATCTGCGCGCCTTACGTCATGGTACTGCTGGGGCAATAACGAGGATGGCAGGAAAAAGGCCAGCAAGGAATTCCCTGAATCGAGGGTCGTGATCTCTACCCTGCTGCCCAGGACGGATAGATACCCCACCCCATGTGATTCACAGTACCAACATGGAGATCAGCAGAGGATGAGTCGCCCTCCCTAATGTCCAATTGGACCATCGGTACATGGGACCTCCATGACGGAATACATCTAAACATACAGGGCGTGAGGATTTTTGGTCAAAGATACTGCCCTGGGCCGTAAACTTCCCACCCCCTCGATCAATGGGAACCCAAGAGGCCAATCTGGACTCCCTTCCCCCCCACCATCTCAGGACCACCCGCCAAACTGCGAGGAGATGTAACAGCCCAGCCAGGGCCGCCATTGCCCCCGGCTCATCATTCCAGCCTCAGCCGCGGACCACCTCGGAGATGGGAGAGATCAGGAAGCTGCTGCACGCCCTATGTTCCCATCTTCTATGGTAACAAAGGATACATATATATATAAACATCCCTTCCGAGTGACCGATAAAAACAGCATATGATTGTGATAAGGCTAAATTCAGTTAAAAATATAACATATTAAATTGGTTAGCTTACAGCTTATATTTAGTCTCAAATTAGGCTTTTCTCCAGTAGAATAATATAGAAAGGCAAGTCAGGTTGCTGTGCACACCACTTCACATCAATGACAGCGATGTGGAGGTGGTCAGTAGCACAAAGTTCCTGGGGGTGTAGATCACTTACAGTCTGACCTGGTCGAATAACATCTCATCAACAGTTAAGAGAGCGCAGCAGCGGTTGCACTTTCTGCGCCGGATGAGAAGAGCTCACCTCCCCCATCCCATCCTCACTACTTTCTACAGGGGCACCATAGAGAGTATTTTGACCAGCTGTATCTCTGTCTGGTTTGAGGACTGTAGAGCCTCCGACTGGAAGTCTGTGCAGAGAGTGGTGAGGACAGCGGAAAAAATCATCGGCACCTCTCTCCCCTCAATCGGGGATATTGCGACCAAACGCTGCGCGTCTAAGGCCAGCAGTATTATAAAAGACCCCACACATCTCCATCACGGACTGTTCACTCTGCTGCCCTCGGGAAAAAGATATCGCAGCATAAGGAGCAGAACATCAAGGTTCTGCAACAGCTTCTTCCCACGAGCCGTCAGACTCCTGAATGCCATGTAATGGGCTGCCACCATTGTCTATTTATCCTTTTTATCCATGTTTATCCGTCTGTTAATTATCGTGTTGCACAGGGAGCCAAATGCAACGGAATTTCGTTTGGAACTGCATATATCGATGTATTTCTAAATGACAATAAAGTTTGTTTGACTTTTGACTTGACTTGACTTGTGTAGTGAGATAATGAATGACTTAAAATGCATCTAGTATTTGGCGAGAAAGGAAGCCAAGATTAATCCCAGTAAGGGGTGTTGGGACAAATGTCCCTTGCCTTGGAGGTATGCAGTGACTGATGACTTTGAAATGCAAATATCTTGCACCAAATACAGAGAGTGGTGGGTCTCTGGAACTCTCTGCCACAGAGGGTAGTTGAGGCCAGTTCATTGGCTATATTTAAGAGGGAGTTAGATGTGGCCCTTGTGGCTAAAGGGATCAGGGGGTATGGAGAGAAGGCAGGTACGGGATACTGAGTTGGATGATCAGCCATGATCATATTGAATGGCGGTGCAGGCTCGAAGGGCCGAATGGCCTACTCCTGCACCTATTGTCTATGTTTTTATGTTTCTATGTTTCAAATGTCCGATGTTTATGAGGGAGGAAGTGATGTGAGAGGAAACTGGATTCATCTAAGGGGCAATAACAAATGGCCAATGTTTTTAGAATGTAAAATATATTGTACTATGTGACAAAATGCCTTTGATGTGATGCATTCTGTAGAAGCCTTTTACTTCCTGTACCTCTGACCATGACTAATGTCTGTGGAATGTGATAAGGAGACAAAAATAACTATATAATACGATGTATTTCTGTTGTTCAGGGAAGTGGGCTAAGGGCAGTGAAGTGACCGTATTGCTCACTGGACCAGAGTTCTCGCTCCCTTCCATCGGCTGATAATAAGTAAAGTTTTGAACTGGTCTACCAAACCGTTTGTGTGTTGTCTGTTTATTAAGAAGCGAACCTGTTTAGTTGTTAAAGAAGGAACTGCAGATGCTGGAGAATCGAGGGTTACACAAAAAGCTGGAGAAACTCAGCGGGTGCAGCAGCATCTAACGAGCGAAGGTGATAGGCGACGTTTCGGGTTGAGACCCTCGTCTGAAGAAGGGTCTCGACCCGAAACGTCGCCCATCTCCTTCGCTCCTTAGATGCTGCTGCACCCGCTGAGTTTCTCCAGCTTTTTGCGTAACCCTGTTTAGTTGTTATTTGGGTAACAGTTTTTTAAATAGCACTGAATTAGTACTGTTGTTGTTGTTGATATTACTATTAATACTGTTGATATTGCGATTATTAATATAGTTATAGGTGGCAGTACGAGTCTGCCTTACCTTTACCAGTACGAGTCGGCATACAA
Source organism: Raja brachyura (assembly GCA_963514005.1). Next base: position 25,127 of record CAUPSL010000895.1, read on the forward strand.
ACCTTTACCTAACATTCCCCAATTATAGAAATAACTAGTGTTTTCGCACCTGTCCCACTAAATAGTTTTTTTTTCTTTTTAACGAATATAAATACAAAATAAATGAGTTCATTTTATATCGGCTGCTGGAATATCCAGGGTCTCCGCTCTTTAACCTTCAGGATGAAGACTGGGAACCCTGAGTTCCTAAAGTCTGTAGAAGACACCGATATAATGATATTAACAGAAACTTGGTACCCAAAGGATACGTGCATTCACTGCCCCTCAGGGAACCATGAAGTCATGGTGCCCTCAGTAAAAACTACTGGTATGCATAAGGGCAGAACCTCCGGGGGGGTCTTGGTTACAAGGTTACAAGGTTAGTTTATTTGTCACATACATCAATTGGTGCAGTGAAATGCTTCTTGCCATGCAGCACATAAAATAAAGAATACAGACACAACACTAATAAAGAGATTTAAACATAAAAACATCCCCCACATGGTTCCCATTATGAGGGAAGGCACAATGTCCAGTCCCCAACCCATGTCCACCCATAGTCAGGCCTATTGAGGCCTCCGCAGTCGCCTTCACGGAGGCCCGATGTTCCAGGCCGTTCTCGCCGGGTGATGGTGCTCCGGCGTCGGGAGAATCCTCTCAGCGGCTTGGGACACCCGGAACGGCCACCTCCTACTGGAGTCCGCGGCTTCCGAAGCCGACAAGGCCGCGCTGAATGGAGCTCCCCCACTGGCTCCCGATGTTGAAGTTCAGCGCCGCCGCCCGCAGCCGGCCGCTCCACAGACCCGCGGCTCCGCGATGTTTGTCTCGGGCGGTCTCAGCTCACCGGAGCTCCAGCGCGGCGACCCAGGCAAGGCATCGCCCGCTCCATCCCGCGATGGCGCTCCAGCGCTCCGCCGCTGCTGAAGCCGAGGTTCTGGGCGGTCCCCTCAGGAAACGCCGCTCCAGGCCCGCTGGTAGGCCGCGAGGGCGGGTCGAAGATGCAGCCCGGAGAAAAGCTGCCTCTCCGACCAGGTAGGGACCAGGAAAAGCAGTTTCCCCCTTCCCCCCCCCCACCCCCCACATAAAAAAGAATAGGGTCCAAAAACAAAACACTTTAACACACTAAAAAAAAAGAAAAGGGTGAAAAACATACAGCTGCAGGCTGGGCAGCCGCACCATACAGGACGGCGCTGGTGTGGTGCAAAGAAGAAGTCGACACTCACATTACATCAATAAAACAGGGGAAACCACATGTATGGTTGAAACTAGGCAAAGAGATTGGAATACTTGGAAAAGATACATATCCATGTGCCGTCTACATACCCCCAATAGAATCGCCATATTTTGAAGAGGATATATTTGAAACTCTCCACATGGAAATCAACCATTTCCAGGCCCAGGGAAATGTGCTACTGTGTGGAGACCTGAATGCAAGGACCGGATGTGAACCCGATTCCACAGACCCACGGGGCAACAACCATGTGTTGGGTCAACCCCCCTTGTATGTCACGTCAACTATCATTAACCGGAACAACCCTGACTGTGAAATAAATAAAAGTGGTAGAGAGGTAGTGCATCTCTGTCGAGCCTTGGGCCTGTAGTTAATGGCAGGCTCAGAGGGGACTCGCTGGGAAGGTTTACATATTCCTCAGCTCTTGGGTCCAGCGCGGTAGACCACGCAATTACTGACATGGACCCCTGCACTATCAGTGCATTCACTGTTAGGCAGCAGTCCCCTCTTTCACACCACAGTCAAATCAACGTGTACCTAAAGTTTCCTGTTCAATCTAACGATGTAAAAAAGGAACCCAGTAAGCTGTATAAACTAAATCCGAATTACAGATGGGCTTCAGATAGTGGAGATACATTCATCATGGCCCTGAACTCACCTGATCTCACAAATAAAATACTGAAATTCAAGACAGACCCATATGAGACTACTACAGATGGTGTAAACATGGCTATAAATGACATTAGTATGATCGTTCACAAGGCAGCTATCAAAGCTGACCTTGTGAAACAGAAGAGAAAAATTATCAAAAAGCACAACCATGAAATGGACAAATATTGGCGTGTTTTATTGACTTTAGGAAAGCATTTGACTCTATTTGGCACGAAGGGCTCTATTACAAACTTCGCTGTTGTGGTATAGGAGGAAATGTATATCAGGGCTGCCAATTGAGCGTGAGACTAACGCATTTGAGGAAATTCTCACGCTCTCACGCTGATGACGGAAGTTCTCACGCTCAAAAAAATATTTTTTTAAATGTATGAATAAATAAATAAAGTCACACTTCACCACACTCACCAATGAGAATATTTTTTTGTGGGCAGGTTTCCTGTAGAGAACGTGCGATTTAATTGGCTTAAGCCCATCGCACACTATTTAAAATGGCAATGTGGACAAAAATGCTGGAGAAACTCAGCGGGTGAGGCAGCGTCTATGTCTGAGTTTGACCCTTCTTCACACTCAAGCATTTCTCCAGCAGTTTTGTCCACCGCTCTATAGATGCTGCCCCACCCGCATTCACATTCCCGTGCAGATAGTGTGATAGGTGAGACACAGCGGTGGTCCCAGCACCGCTCACACCTCCCACCCTCACCTCCGGCGGTTCTGTGTCCGTTGGCTGCTCTGTCCACACCGCATGGAGTGTTAACCCCGGCCCGGAGCCGGGAGCGGACCGGGCGAGTGGGGGCGTCGGTGCTGTCTCCGAAGCCGCGGGGGTGAATCTCGGGCTAAGGCTCCGCTCCGATGCCCGACCCCTGGGGTCACTGACCCTCACCTCCCCCGGACCCCGGGGTCACTGACCCTCACCTCCCCCGGACCCCAGCTGGACACAGAGCACCTGGGCCGGCCAGCATTGCCGGGGAGGGGGAAGAGAGGGATATGCTCCCTGGACATCGCCACGTCTCCGCTCACTCCGGGTGTTGTCGCCACTTCACTGACCCGCACTCTCACACACAACCTAACACACACCCTTACACACACCCTGGTACACACAGGGATATGGGCCAAATGTGGATAAATGGGACTAGTTTAGATGGGGCATCTTGATCTGCATGGACAAGTTGGGATGAAGTAGTAGTAGTGTCTTTATTGTCATTGTAACATGAACCATGTACAACGAAATTTTAAAATGTCAGCCAGTCAGTGCACCATTCAAACCATAAAAGCTAACGATACATGCAAGGTAAAATATTAAAAAAAGATAAACAACTAAAATAAATATGAAATATAAAAACAGCCCCCATATACACCCAACCCTACATCCTTCTGTCGATTTCACAGTGTACCAACCACAGTCCCTTAGTCCCCGCGTTCCTTGGCGGCTACATTTAGTGCCTTTATAGCAGTGGGGTAAAAACTGTTTTTAAGTCTGTTTGTCCTTGTCCTTGTAGATCTGTACCGTCTGCCTGACGGCAACAGTTCAAACAGGGAGTGTCCGGGGTGGGAAATGTCCTCTATAATATTCTGGTTTTTTTTTATGCAGCGGGAACTGTGTAAGTCTTCCAAGGTAAGGAGAGGGCAGCCGACAATCCTCTGGGCCAATGTTGTCAATGGCCCTCTGGAGCGCTTTCCTCTGAGCCGCTATGCAGCTGGTGTACCACACGCATACACAGTGTGTTAGGATGCTCTGTTTCCATGCTTCAAGACTATGGCACACTGTAGAAAGGGTGCAATTGCTCTGGAGAGGATCCAGGGGTGATTTATGAACATATTGGGGGGGCTGCAATTTTTGTTTCACTTTGAAGAAAGATTTGATAACTGGGATTGTATTCTCTGCAGCAACGGAGGTGAAGAAGAGACTTAGTTGAGGTGAATAATATTATGAGAATAGGACCTGTTTCGCTTAATAAGGAGTGTAAGAAGGAACTGCAGATGGTGGTTTAAACTGAAGATAGACACTAAAAGCTGGAATAACTCAGCGGGACATGCGGCATTTCTGGAGAGAAAGAATAGGTGATGTTTCGGGTCGAGACCTTCAGACTGAAGAGGTTGAAAACCAGCAATAAAACACAATGACTGGAGACGTGTGTTATCCAACTAAAGGCAGTAACCCGAATCATGTGTTCATCTTGATTGACGTGACACCATAATAAATATTACAGGAACAAATATTTAATGGGGTGGCATGGTGGCGCAGCGGTAGAGTTGCTGCCTTGCAGCACCACAGACCCAGATTTGATCCTGACTACGGGTGCTGCCTGTACAGTATTCGTACATTCTTCGTATGACCACATGGTTTTCTGTGGAAATTCCAGTTTCTCCCACATCTGAAAGAAGTGCAGGTTTATAGGTTAATTGGCTTCTGTAAATTGTCCCTGGCGTGTAGGATACAACTGGTGTATGATAGATTGCGGTCGGTGTCGACTTGGCGGGCCGAAGGGCCTGTTTCCATATATATGTTTTACATATATATCTTAATTTCATTGAACCATATACGGCTGAATATGTGGCATTATTTTCATCTTGTTTCTGTAGTCAAAGGGTAAGGTTAATTGATTTATTTGTGCAGATCAGTGATGGAAGTCCGACTCCTCTTGCCTTGTTTCTAGATTTTTGTTTCTCTATATATATGCATAACAGCATGAATTATAATCTGATTTCCATACATGAATATACTAAGGCCTGGCTCTACTGTGAAATGTAATTTAGCCTAAACTTATTCACACCTAATCCAATTTGAAGCATAAATGTTGCATTCAAGTGTAAGTTAAGAGTATGCACCGGATTCCACAATTTCAAACTGAAAAATGCAAAAGCTTCCTACCGCGGGGAGGGGGGTCACCCTCCTCTCACACCCTCCCTCCCTCGGTCACTGCACTCCCTCGCAATTTCTCACTCTCACCTCTCACCCAATGTTGGGAGCCCTGCGTATATGACCTCATCAAATCAATGTAGCTGAATAATAAATGTGGCGTTAACATTGGGGAGAAATGCACTGATCTCTTCGCCCAGAGAAGAGGCATCCGGCAAGGCTGCAATCTGAGCCCCACACTGTTTAATGTATATATCAACGATTTGGCAGTAAAGCTGGACCAGAGCACAGCGCCGGGCCTCTGCCTTCTAGATGGAGAGATAAAATGCCTGTTTTATGCGGATGACTTGGTTCTGCTGTCCCCCACAGAACAGGAACTGCAGCAACAGTTGGACCTACTTGATGAGTACTGCCAACATTGGGCCCTGGCATAAATCTAAAGAAAACCAACATCATGTTTTTTTCAGAAAAGACCCAGATGTCAGGAAGATAAATACCAATTTACTCTCAATGGTATCATTATGGAACACGCTATGAGCTATACCTACCCTGGTCTAACTGCTGCAGCATCAGGGAGCTTCAACATGGCAGTGAATGCACTGAAAGAGAAAGCTCGAAGAGCTCTGTATGCAATCAAAAGATTCTACAACATCCAAATTGCAATTAAAATCTGGCTTAAAATATTTGACAGTGTAATCCAGCCTATGGTGGTGAAGTATGGGGTCCGCTCAGTCACCATAGTTCTAGTAAATGGGAAAAACATACAACGGAGGCCCTGCATGCGGAATTTTGTTGGAACATCCTCCATATCCAAAGGAAAACACCAACAAAGGTTCCCCCCAGATTCCCTCCAGTTTAAAGCCCTTCAAACACAAGAGGGGAGCCCAGAAAAGAGTTCCCTGTACCAGTTGGTACTGAGACTAACTACCCCCTATCCAGTTAAACGCTGACCAGCCTCAGATCAATACTGATCCCCAATCACCAGTGAGAGTGAACCAAATTATCAAACACTGTAAAGAAACGTATTTGGAACATAGGGATAAAGAAACCAAAAGCCACAGCAGATTACAATGTTACCATGCCCTAAAAAGAGATTAGAAATCGGCAGACTATCTCTCCACTGTTAGAGACATAAAGCAGAGGCAGACCCTCACCAAATACAGGTTAAGCGACCACTATTTGGCAGTTGAAAAAGGAAGACGGGAAGAGATTCTGGCAACAAAGATAAAATAGAATATGCGACCACTATTTGACAGATGAGGTTGAAACAGAGGTGCACTTCCTCCTAAACTGCAAAGAATTTGACAAAACAAGGGAAACTTACTTTGACAAACTCAGTCTGGCAACCCCAGATTTTAAAGAACTAGACGATATATCAAAGCTAAGAATAATCCCTGGTGAAGGAAATACGGCACATCTTGGTGCACAATACGTAACAGCACGCCATAACCCGAGAGACGGTGAATGACCAACATGCACATACGCACGCACACACTAATTGACATTAACTGACACTAAGAAATTAAGCTCTGAAGAAGGGTCTCGACCCGAAACGTCGCCTATCTCCTTCGCTCCTTAGATGCTGCTGCACCCGCTGAGTTTCTCCAGCTTTTTGTGTAACCCTCGATTCTCCAGCATCTGCAGTTCCTTCTTTAACAAGCTATTCTGTTATACTGCTTAGAGCTGCAAGAACTTGTAGCAATCAATTAAGGGCTATAGGTCTATGGCGAGTTTATGTACAGGGACATATCTATCCAGGCACTGTATACTTCTATTTATATTTATGCATTTTAAATATGTATGTCACGTTTTATACTTTGGCAATATAATGATGTATTTTATCATGCCTATAAAGTTTTTTTAATTGAAATTGAAATGAGAGCAAAAGAGAGACAGAGAGAGATGAAGAGAGAGAGACAGAGAGAGAGACGGAGAGAGAGAGAGAGAGAGACGGAGAGAGAGACGGAGAGCGAGAGAGACGGGGAGAGAGAGACAGAGAGAGAGAGACGGAGAGAGAGAGACAGAGAGAGAGAGACGGAGAGAGAGAGAGACGGAGAGAGAGAGACGGAGAGAGAGAGAGAGATGGAGAGAGACGGAGAGAGAGAGACGGAGAGAGAGAGATAGAGAGAGAGAAACGGAGAGAGAGAGAGAGACAGAGAGAGATGGAGAGAGAGAGAGATGAAGAGAGAGACGGAAAGAGAGACGGAGAGAGAGAGACGGAGAGAGAGAGGGAGAGAGAGAGAGGGAGAGACAGAGAGAGATGAGTAACAGAGGCCATGTTGATGTGAAGGCACCATTTTATTCAGCACAGTCATTGATTCAGCAGTTTGTCAGCATGAACCTCTGGCAGTGTTTTCAGGCAGAGGAGTTGTCTGGATTAAACCAGGAGTTTGACAGATTTGTCGGTCGACGTCACGGTGGCGCAGCGGGTAGAGCTGCTGCCTCACAGCGCCACAGACCCGACTGCGGGCACTGTCTGCACGGAGTTTGCACGTTCTTCTCCCCGTGGGTTTTCCGCCGGGCGCTCCGGTTTCCTCCCGTGCTCCCAAAGTCGTGCGGGTTTGTAGGTTAATCGCGGGATAGAGCTGGTCGAACCGCGGGTCTCTGCCGCCGTGCCTCGCCGCGCCGATACATCGCCCGTCCGTTCCCCTCCACAGATGCTGCCTGTCCTGCGCCGAGTTCCTCCAGCACTCTGCGCCTTGAGGGACGGAGATGCCGGCGCCTGCAGATCCTCGTGCCCCGAACAACGCACGACGTGGCGTCCAGAGTTCTTGAGACAGAGCGTTCAGCTCGGCGGGGGGGGGAGAAGGCGCAGAGAGTTGCAGCTCTTATTCTCCCAGTCACTGGAAAAAAGTTCCTCTTTTTTTTCTCCTCTCTCCGAACGGGATCAGAGTATCGGGAATGGAGCCGATCCTGATACTGGGCGGATGGGGAGAGGTCGGGGGTTGGGAGGTTGGAGTGAATATCACCGTCGATGGGTGGGGGTGTCTGGAGCACGAGGGGGGGGGGGGGGGGGAGGGCGGTGAATGTAACCGGGGGGGGGGGGGGGGTTGGAGTGTCATCGGGAGGGTGGGGGAAGGGGAGGGGTGGCTAGTTTCACCAGTGGGATGGGGGTTAAAAGGAAGGAGATGAGGGGGGAATGTCTTCAGTCAGAGGGTGGTGAATCTGCGGAATTCTTTGCCACAGACGGCTGTGGGGGGCCACAAGTCAGCGGATACTTTTAAGGCAGAGATACAGATAGATTGTTGATTAGTTCGGGTGTCAGGGGTTATGGGGAGAAGGCAGGAGAATGGGGTTGGGAGGGAGAGATAGATCAGCCGTGATTGAATGGCGGAGTAGACTCAGTGGAGTGGTGGTGGTGGGGGAGGGTGGGGTAGCCTCACCAGCGGTGGATGCCATCACTGGCGGGGTGTTTCGAGTTGGGGTGGGGAGGAGACCGTCTCCATTTCCCCCACCCGCCCCGTGACGGGCTCAGAGCTCCCCGGCATCGTGGCGGTGCACGGTTCCCCGCTGCTCCGGCTGGTCCGCCCGTCTCCTCTCCTTGCCACCGCTGACTGACACGTCACCCTTGCGGCCCGACCACACCTCACCCAGGCAGTCTGCAGGCAGAGGGAGAGGGAGAGAGAGAGAAGGGAGGGGAGGGGTTAACGGAACAGGAGCCGATCTACGCCACAGACCCCGGGTTCAGTCCGAAGAAGGGTCTCGACCCGAAACCTCACCAATTTGTCCCTTCCCACCCAAACCACCCCCTCCCTCCCCTGGTACTTACAACCGCAGGAAATGCGACACTTGTTGCTTTACCTCCCCCCTCCACTCCATCCAAGGACCCAAGCAGTCTTTCCAGGTGAGGCAGAGGTTCACCTGCACCTCCTCCAACCTCATCTGCTGCATCCGCTGCTCTAGGTGTCAGCTGCTCTACATCGGTGAGACCAAGCGCAGGCTCGGCGATCGCTTCGCCCAACACCTCCGCTCGGTCCGCAACAACCGACCTGATCTCCCGGTGGCTCAGCACTTCAACTCCCCCTCCCATTCCCAATCCGACCTTCCTGTCCTGGGACTGCTCCATGGCCAGAGTGAGTCCCATCGCTAATTGGAGGAGCAGCACCTCATATTTCGCTCGGGTCGTTTATACCCCAGCGGTACGAACATTGACTTCTCCAATTTCAGGTAGTCCCTGCTTTCTCCCTCCTTCCCCTCCCCTTCCCAGCTCTCCCACAGCCCACTGTCTCCTCCTCTTCCTTTCTTCTTCCCGCCCCCCCGCCCCCAAATCAGCCTCGACCCGAAACATCACCTATTCCTTCGTTCCATAGATGCTGCCTCACCCGCTGAGTTTCTCCAGCATTTTGCGTCGACCTTCGACTTAAACCAGCGATTGCAGTTCCTTCCTACACCCCAGGTTCAATCCCCACTACGGGCGCTGCACGCCCTCTGCTGTCCACTCACTGCACTGCGAGTGCTGTAGGTCCCGTCTCTTCTCCTTTATTTTGGACTTGAGACACGGCGCTGAAACAGGCCCTTCTGCCCACTGAAGCAAGGAGTAGGAATTAACGGGTCCTTTTCAGAATGGCAGGCAGTGACTAGTGGAGTGCCGCAAGGCTCGGTGCTGGGACCCCAGTTGTTTACAATATATATTAACGATTTAGACGAAGGAATTAAATGTGACATCTCCAAGTTTGTGGATGACACAAAGCTGGGTGGCAGTGTGAGCTGTGAGGAGGATACTATGAGGCTGCAGGGTGACTTGGATTGGATAGGTTGGGAGAGTGGGCAGATGCATGGCAGATGCAGTATAATGTGGATAAATGTGAGGTTATCCACTTTGGTGGCAAGAACAGGAAGCCAGATTATTATCTGAATGGTGTCTGATTAGGAGAAGGGGAGATGCAACGAGACCTAGGTGTGCTTGTACAGCAGTCACTGAAAGTAAATATGCAGGTACAGCAGGTAGTGACGAAAGCTAATGGCATGTTAGCATTCATTGCAAGAGGATTTGAGTGTAGGAGCAAGGAGGTCCTACTGCAGTTGTACAGGGCCCTGGTGAGACCGCACCTGGAGTATTGTGTACAATTTTGGTGTCCTAATTTGAGGAAGGACATTCTTGCTATTGAGGGAGTGCAGCGTAGGTTAACCAGGTTAATTCCCAGGATGGAGGGACTGACATATGATGCAAGAATGGCTGATCATCCCCAATCAGTACCCCGTTCCTGCCTTCTCCCCATATCCCCTGACTCCGCTATTTTTAAGAGCCCTATCTAGCTCTCTCTTGAAAGCATCCAGAGAACCGGCCTCCACCGCCCTCTGAGGCAGAGAATTCCTCACCACTCACTGTGACAAAAGTGTTTCCTCGTCTCCGTTCTAAATGGCTTACTCCTTATTCTTAAACTGTGGCCCCTGGTTCCGGACTCCCCCAACATCGGGAACATGTTTCCTGCCTCTCGCATGTCCAAACCCTTAATAATCTTATATGTTTCAACAAGATTCCCTTCTAAACTCCAGAGTGTACAAGCCCAGCCGCTCCATTCTCTCAGCGTATGACAGTCCCGCCATCCCGGGAATTAACCTGGTGAACCAACGCTGGGCTCCCTCAATAGCAAGAATGTCCTTCCTCAAATTAGGGGACCAAAACTGCACACAACACTCCAGGTGTGGTCTCACTAGGGCCCTGTACAACTGCAGAAGGACCTCTTTGCTCCTATATTCGATTGCTCGTGTTATAAAGGCCAACAGGCCATTCGCTTTCTTCACTGCCTGCTGTACCTTCCTCAAATTAGGGGACCGAAACTGCACCCAATACCCCAGGTTGCAGTCTCACTAGTTGCCGTTGCAGTTTGAGCAGCGGGGTTAGAATACGTTCCACTGACCTCGTTGGCCCACCGTCAACACATGCGACACGCAGAGGAACCTCTCCAGCTCCAGGTCCTGGTGGTGGAAGTACCAGTCCTCCACGACATCCTCGTAGCGTTCCAGCATATTCTCACACTGCGGGGAATAACACAGGGGTAGAAGGTACGGGGTGATCGCTGGTCGGCACCGACTCGGTGGGCCGAAGGGCTTGTATCTCTAAAGTCTGAAGTCTGAAGCAAATTATCTGTACGAAAAAATTGCCCCTCAGGTTCTGATTAAATCCTTCCCCCCTCAGCTTAATCCCTATGCCCAAGAGAAACTCAGCGGGTGAGGCAGCATCTATGGAGAGAAGGAATAGGTGACGTTTTGGGTCGAGACCCTTCTTCAGACTGATGAAGGAATAGGCGACGTTTCGGGTCGAGACCCGAAAGGGTCTCGACCCGAAACGTCGCCTATTCCTTCGCTCCATAGATGCTGCCTCACCCGCTGAGTTTCTGGGTCTCGACCCGAAACGTCGCCTATTCCTTCATTCCATAGATGCTGCCTCACCCGCTGAGTTTCTGGGTCTCGACCCGAAACGTCGCCTATTCCTTCGCTCCATAGATGCTGCCTCACCCTCTGAGTTTCTCCAGCATTTTTGTCTACCCAGGACAGGAAGGTCAGTGTGGGAATGGGAATGAAAGTGTTTGGCCATCGGGAGATGAGGTGGAACCAGGCTGGACTGTGAGTGGAAGTGTTAGACAATAGGTACAGGAGTAGGCCATTCGGCCCTTCGAGCCTGCACCGCCATTGAATATGATCGTGGCTGATCATCCAACTCAGTATCCTGTACCTGCCTTTTCTCCATACCCCCCCTGATCCCTTTAGCCACAAGGGCCACATCTAACTCCCTCTTAAATGCAGCCAATGAACTGGCCTCAACTACTTTCTGTGGCAGAGAATTCCACAGATTCACCACTCTCTGTGTGAAAAATAATTTTCTCATCTCGGTCCTAAAAGACTTCCCCCTTATCCTTAAACTGTGTGGCCCCTTGTTCTGGACCTCCCCAACATCGGGAACAATCTTCCAGCATCTAGCCTGTCCAACCCTTTAAGAATTTTGTGAGTTTCTATAAGATCCCCCCTCAATCTTCTAAATTCTAGCGAGTACAAGCCGAATCTATCCTGTCTTTCTTCATATGAAAGTCCTGCCATCCCAGGAATCAGTCTGGTGAACCTTCTCTGATAGACATAACCGTCTGTGGCAAGGAATTCCACAGATTCACCGCCCTCTGACTAAAGAAATCCCTCCTCATCTCCGTCCTAAAAGAACGTCCTTTAATTCTGAGGCTGCGCCCTCTGGTCCTAGACTCTCCCACTAGTGGAAACATCCTCTCCACATCCACTCTATCCGGGCCGCCCACTATTCTGTACGTTTCAATGAGCCCCCACCACCCCTCATTCTTCTGAACTCCAGCGAGTACAGGCCCAGCGCCTGTGGCCACCCTTTGCGCTGGTCTACTCCATCATTCCTCCTGCAGCCAAATGCCGACCCTGCTCATTGCGAGCGGCTGTCTGGGTGGAAAGATCACCTGGGCTGGCAGAGTGGGGGAAGGAGGGACGGGAAACTGGCGATCACAGTAGTGCTGCCTTACAGCGAATGCAGAGCCGGACCCTGGGTTCCAACTCGACTACGGGTGCTGTCTGTTCGTTCTCCCCGTGACCTGCGTGGGTTTTCTCCGAGATCTTCCATTTCCTCCCACACTCTAAAGACGTGCAGGTTTGTAGGTTAATTGGCTTGGTAAAATGTTAAAAATATCCGTAGTGAGTGTAGGATGTGCAGGGATCGCTGGTCGGCACGGACCCGGTGGGCCGACGGCCCTGTTCCCTCGCTATATTTCTAAACTAGACTAAGACACGGCCCCCACCCCCCCCCCCACCCAGCGAGCGACCATTTGTTTACCTGCTTCTTCAGGTCGGTGACCTCGGCCGAGGGTTCATCCCACATCTCAAAGGGGATTCCCAGTTCCACCTTCACCCCCTTGTGGACCAGGTTCTTCAGGGTCATCATGGTCTCACTGGTGCCCTGCAAACACGAGGAGGAGCGGATCAGGGGAAGCGCACTGTCTGAGACCCTCACCGCCACGGGCAGCTACTCACGCACGCACACGCGCCACACACACACACACGGACATGCATGCACACACACAATCGATCACACTACACACAGACAAGCGCGCGCGCACACACATACGCCACACACACGGACATGCATGCACACACACAATCGATCACACTACAGACAGACAAGCGCACGCGCACACACGCATATATACACACTCATGAACACACACACATGCACACACATACAGTCATACACACACAGTCATACACACACATGCACACACACACAAGCATAAATAGTCGATCACACTACACACATGCAGGCGCACACACACACAATCTGACAGGCGCACACATTCAATCAGACAGGCGCACATACACACACACATACAGAGGCAGGGGCACACACATACACAGACAGACATGAACAAATGCTAACACACATACATAGAAACATAGAACATAGAAAAATAGGTGCAGGAGTAGGCCATTCGGCCCTTCGAGCCTGCACCGCCATTTAATGTGATCATGGCTGATCATCCAACTCAGTATCCCGTACCTGCCTTCTCTCCATACCCCCTGATCCCTTTAGCCACAAGGGCCACATCTAACTCCCTCTTAAATATAGCCAATGAACTGGCCTCAACTACCTTCTGTGGCAGAGAATTCCAGAGACTCACCACTCTCTGTGTAAAGAATGTTTTCCTCATCTCGGTCCTAAAGGATTTCCCCCTTATCCTTAGACTGTGACCCCTTGTTCTGGACTCCCCCAACATCGGGAACAATCTTCCTGCATCTAGCCTGTCCAACCCCTTAAGAATTTTGTAAGTTTCTATAAGATCCCCCCTCAATCTCCTAAATTCCAGCGAGTACAAGCCGAGTCTATCCAGTCTTTCCTCATATGAAAGTCCTGCCATCCCAGGAATCAGTCTGGTGAATCTTCTCTGTACCCCCTCTATGCGAAGGATGTCTTTCCTCAGATTTGGAGACCAAAACTGTACGCAATACGCAATACACACGTGAATGCCCACAATATACACACACAGCTGACAACGCAGTACAGATACCGGCTCACGTGAGTGAACAAATACCAACACTATAAATCAACGGGTCCTTGATCAGTGCGGGTGTCGGGGGTCACGGGGAGAAGGCAGGAGAATGGGGTTAGGAGGGAGAGATAGATCGACCAGTCATGATTGAATGGCGGAGTAGAGTGGATGGGCCAAGTGGCCTCATTCTGCTGCAGTAACATGTGTGGCGCGGGCGTGTGCGTCTTGGCGGTACCTTGGCGTAGCGCAGGCTGCCGGGTCTCTCAGCGTGCACGTTGTACTGCAGGATCCGCTCACAGATGTTGTCCATCGCCTCAGCCAGCCGCATCTCCCTGTTGGAGGGACAGCGAGAGACAGTCAGTCCCCGCCACAACTCGAGCAACCGTGGAGACAGACACGGCAACAAGCCCCTCGGCCCACCCAGTCCTCGCCGACCAGCGATCCCCGCACGCTAGCACTAGTTTAGTTTAGAGATAGAGACCCTTCGGCCCACCCAGTCCGTGCCGACCATCGATCCCCGCATGCTAGCACTAGTTTAGTTTGGGCAGTCACGGTGGCGCAGCGGTAGAGTCGCTGCCTTACCGAGAATGCAGCGCCGAAGACCCGGGTTCGATACCGACTACGGGTGCCTGTCTGTACGGAGTTTGCACGTTCTCCACGTGACCTGCGCGGTTTTTCTCCGAGATCTTCGGTTTCCCCCCCACACTCCAAAGACGTGCAGGTTTGTAGCTTAATAGACTTTGTGCATGTGTGAATTGTTCCCAGTGAGTGTAAGATAGTGTTAGTGTGCGGGGACCGTTGGTCGGCACAGACTAGGTGGACCGAAGGTGTAAGAAGGAACTGCAGATGCTGGCTTAAACCGAAGAGAGACACAAAATGCTGGAGTAACTCAGCGGGACAGGCAGCATTTCTGGACGTTTCAGTTTGAGACCCTTCTTCAGACTAGTTGGAGATAAGGGAAACGAGAGATATAGACGGTGATGTGGAGAGATAAAGAACAATGAATGAAAGATATGCAAAAAAGTATCGATGATGAAGGAAACTGGCCATTGTTAGCTGTTTGCTGGGTGAGAACGAGAAGCTGGTGTGACTTGGGTGGGGGAGGGATAGAGAGACGGAATGCCAGGGCTACTTCAAGTGAGAGAGAGCAATATTCACACCACTGGGCTGTAAGCTGCCCAAAGGAAATATGAGGCGCTGCTCCTCCAATTTGGGCTGGGCCTCACTCTGACAGTGGAGGAGGCCCAGGACAGAAAGGTCCGTGTGGGAATGGGATGGAGAGTGAAAGTGTTTGGCAACCAGGAGATCAGGTAGGTCCAGGCGGGCTGAGCAGCGGTGTTCAGCGAAACGATCGCCCAGTCTACATTTGGTCTCGATCTAGTTTAGTTTGGAGATACAGCATGGAAACAGGCCCTTCGGCCCACCGAGTCCACACTTGACCAGCGATCCCCGCACACTAACACTATCCCACACACACACACCAGGGACAATTTACATTTATAACCAAGCCAATTGACCTACAGGCTTTTGTGTCTTTGGAGTGTGGGAGGAAACTGAAGATCTCGGAGAAAACCCACGCAGGTCACAGGGAGAACGTGCAAAATCCGTACAGACAGCACCCGTAGTCATAGAAACATAGAAAATAGGTGCAGGAGTAGGCCATTCGGCCATTCGAGCCTGCACCGCCATTTAATATGATCATGGCTGATCATCCAACTCAGTATCCCGTAACTAGTAGCGTGGATGGGGGAGAACCAGTGGATGTGGTGTATCTGGACTTCCAGAAGGCTTTCGACAAGGTCCCACATAAGAGATTAGTATATAAACTTAAAGCATACGGCATTGGGGGTTCAGTATTGATGTGGATAGAGAACTGGCTGGCAAACAGGAAGCAAAGAGTAGGAGTAAACGGGTCGTTTTCACAATGGCAGGCAGTGACTAGTGGGGTACCGCAAGGCTCAGTGCTGGGACCCCAGCTATTTACAATATACATTAATGATCTGGATGAGGGAATTGAAGGCAATATCTCCAAGTTTGCGGATGACACTAAGCTGGGGGGCAGTGTTAGCTGTGAGTAGGATGCTAGGAGACTGCAAGGTGACTTGGATAGGCTGGGTGAGTGGGCAAATGTTTGCAGATGCAGTATAATGTGGATAAATGTGAGGTTATCCACTTTGGTGGCAAAAACAGGAAAACAGACTATTATCTAAATGGAGGCCGATTAGGAAAAGGGGAGATGCAGCGAGACCTGGGTGTCATGGTACACCAGTCATTGAAAGTAGGCATGCAGGTACAGCAGGCAGTGAAGAAAGCGAATGGTATATTAGCTTTCATAGCAAAAGGATTTGAGTATAGGAGCAGGGAGGTTCTACTTCAGTTGTATAGGGTCTTGGTGAGGCCACACCTGGAGTATTGCGCACAGTTCTGGTCTCCAAATCTGAGGAAGGACATTATTGCCATAGAGGGAGTACAGCAAAGGTTCACCAGACTGATTCCTGGGATGTCAGGACTGTCTTATGAACAAAGACTGCATGGACTCGGTTTATACTCTCCAGAATTTCGGAGATTGAGAGGGGATCTTATAGAGACTTACAAAATTCTTAAGGGGTTGGACAGGCTAGATGCAGGAAGATTGTTCCCGATGTTGGGGAGGTCCAGGACAAGGGGTCACAGCTTAAGGATAAGGGGGAAATCCTTTAGGACTGAGATGAGAAGGAATTTTTTCACACAGAGAGTGGTGGGTCTCTGGAACTCTCTGCCACAGAGGGTAGTTGAGGCAGTTCATTGGCTATATTTAAGAGGGAGTTAGATGTGGCCCTTGTGGCTAAGGGGATCAGAGGGTATGGAGAGAAGGCAGGTACGGGATACTGAGTTGGATGATCAGCCATGATCATATTGAATGGCGGTGCAGGCTCGAAGGGCCGAATGGCCTACTCCTGCACCTAATTTCTATGTTTCTATGTACCTGCCTTCTCTCCATACCTCCTGATCCCTTTAGCCACAAGGGCCACATCTCTCTTAAATATAGCCAATGAACTGGCCTCAACTACCTTCTGTGGCAGAGAATTCCAGAGATTCACCACTCTCTGTGTGAAAAATAATTTTCTCACCTCGGTCCTAAAAGACTTCCCCCTCATCCTTAAACTGTGACCCCTTGTTCTGGAGTTCCCCAACATCGGGAACAATCTTCCTGCATCTAGCCTGTCAAACCCCTTAAGAATGTTGTAAGTCTCTATAAGATCCCCCCTCAATCTTCTAAATTCCAGCGAGAGCGTGATGCCCTAATACATGACGCATACATAATAGACAATAGGCAATTGGTGCAGGAGTAGGCCATTCGGGAATGGGAAGGAGAATTAAAGTGTTTGGCAACCGGGAGATCAGGTTGGTTCAGGCAGGCTGAGCGAAGGTGTTTAAACGAAACGGTGGCCGGTTCTCCGCGATGTATCTCGAAACTAAACTAATATGTGGCAATGGACGTCCATTGATCCAGTGACCCTGGAGGGAGGGGTTGCGTTTGCACTCACGATGTGTTGTACATGATTTTCTTCTTCCTCTTGCCATTGTCAAGCACCGCGCCGATCTCCAACACCTCCTTGGAACGCCTGGTTTTGTCCAGAGCCGACTGCAACTCCACCGTCAAAAACTTGCACACTTCACACGGGAGGGAGGGGGAGGGGGGGGGGGGGGACAAAACAAACGGGATTTCGGGAAAGGCCGGCAATAGTTTAATGCACTTTATTAGTGTAATTAAGTGTCAAACACTTTAATACCCATTCCCACTCCCACTCCCATTACCACCCATTCCCACTCCCATTCCCACCCCCATTCCCACTTCCATTGCCACCCATTCCCACTCCCATTCCCACCAATTCCCACTCCCATTCACATTCACATTCCCACTCCCATTCCCACCAATTCCTACTCCCATTCACATTCACATTCCCATTCCCACTCACATTCCCACCCCCATTCCCACTTCCATTGCCACCCATTCCCACTCCCATTCCCACCAATTCCCACTCCCATTCACATTCACATTCCCACTCCCATTGCCACCCATTCCCACTCCCATTCCCATTCCCACCAATTCTCACTCCCATTCCCACTCCCTCCCACTTCCATTTCCAATCCAACCTCGCGTGGATCAATGAACGAACTGCAGACGCTGGTTTAAACCGGAGGTAAGATACAAAATGCTGGAGTGACTCAGTGGGATATGCAGCATCTATGTCTGTTGAGAAGGCATGGGTGACGTTTCGGGTCCAGACCCACGTCAGAAGAAGGGCTCGACCCAAAACATCGCCCATTCCTTCTCTCCAGAGACGCTGCCTGGCCCGCTGAGCTACGCCAGCATTTTGTGTCAATCCCACACTGACCTTTCTGTCCTGGGCCTCCTCCATTGTCAGAGTGAGGCCAAACACAAATTGGTGGAACAGCACCTCATATTTCGCTTGGGCAGCTTACACCCCAGCGGTATGAATATTGATTATTGATTTCTCTAACTTCAAATAACCCTTACAACCCCTTTCTCTCCATCCCTCCCCCACCCTGGTCATTGTACTAGTTCTGGCGAGTTTCATTATCGGTAACTAGCTTTCACCTAGCCCACAGCCAACTGCTTCGACTGCTTCCTTGGTCATCGTTACTTTTTTGCACATCTTTGCTCTATATCTCGGTCTAAATCTCTCGTTCCCCTTACCCCTGACTCTCAGTCTAATGGGGGACTCGACCCGAAACGTCACCCATTCCTTCTCTCCAGAGATGCTGCCTTCCCCGCTGAGTAACTCCAGCCTTTTGTGTCTATCTTCGGTGTAAACCTGAATCTTCGGTTCCTTCCTGCACACACAGCAATAGATCAGTTAGGTTTGGATGTACAGTGTGGAACCAGCCCCTTCGGCCCACCATTTGTGGACGCAGCCCGGACCATCACGCAAACCAACCACCCTTCCATTGACTCCATCTACACTTCACACTGCCTCGGCAAGGCCAGCAGCATAATCAAGGACCAAACTCACCCCGGTCTCTGTAGAGAAGGGATAGGTGACATTTCGAGTCGAGACCCTTCTTCAAATTGAGAGTCAGGGGAGAGGGAGATTCAGTGATATGGAAGGGCAAGGTGGTACCATGGTGGTGACATATTGGTACCACTAAGAACAACCAAGAACCACCTGTGCACCACCAAGGAGACCCTTGGTACCACCCTTGCGCCTTGGTACAACCATCTTGGTACCACCTGAGCCACCATCTCTGGTACCCTCCACCTTGACACCATTTTGCGATACCCACCAGGTAGACCCTTGGTACCACCAGGTAGACCCTTGATACCACCAAGTAGACCCTTGGTACCACCAGGTAGAACCTTGATACCACCAAGTAGACCCTTGGTACCACCAGGTAGACCCTTGATACCGCCAAGTAGACCCATGGTACCACCAGGTAGAACCTTGATACCACCAAGTAGACCCTTGGTACCGCCAGGTAGACCCTTGGTACCGCCAGGTAGACCCTTGGTACCACCAGGTAGACCCTTGGTACCACCAGGTAGACCCTTGATACCACCAGGTAGAACCTTGATACCACCAAGTAGACCCTTGGTACCACCAGGTAGACCCTTGATACCACCAAGTAGACCCTTGGTACCACCAGGTAGACCCTTGATACCACCAGGTAGACCCTTGGTACCACCAGGTAGACCCTTGGTACCACCAGGTAGACCCTTGGTACCACCAGGTAGACCCTTGGTACCTCCAGGTGGACCCTTGGTACCACCAGGTAGACCCTTGGTACCACCAGGTAGACCCTTGGTACCACCAGGTAGAACCTTGATACCACCAGGTAGAACCTTGATACCACCAGGTAGAACCTTGATATCACCAAGTAGACCCTTGATACCACCAGGTAGACCCTTGGTACCACCAGGTAGACCCTTGGTACCTCCAGGTGGACCCTTGGTACCACCAGGTAGACCCTTGGTACCACCAGGTAGACCCTTGGTACCACCAGGTAGAACCTTGATACCACCAGGTAGACCCTTGATACCACCAGGTAGAACCTTGATACCACCAGGTAGACCCTTGATACCACCAGGTAGACCCTTGGTACCACCAGGTAGACCCTTGGTACCACCAGGTAGACCCTTGATAGCACCAGGTAGAACCTTGATACCACCAAGTAGACCCTTGGTACCACCAGGTAGACCCTTGATACCACCAGGTGGACCCTTGGTACCACCAGGTGGACCCTTGATACCACCAGGTGGACCCTTGATACCACCAGGTGGACCCTTGGTACCACCAGGTAGACCCTTGGTACCACCAGGTAGACCCTTGGTACCACCAGGTAGACCCTTGGTACCACCAGGTAGACCCTTGATACCACCAGGTAGAACCTTGGTACCACCAGGTAGAACCTTGGTACCACCAGGTAGACCCTTGGTACCACCAGGTAGAACCTTGGTACCACCAACAACCAGCTTGGAACCACCTTGGAGCCACAAGTACCACCAACTACCACCTTGCCCACTGAGACCCCACTTTGCTGATGACACCCCTCACCCTGGCGGTGAAGCCCTGTTGCTAGGGGCAACCTGATGCCCGGTTGCTAGGGGGGTAGGAGGGCGCCATCTTGGATGCCCCGTTGCCAGGGGCAACCACAGGCCCAGTGTTGGTTCTGGTCTCTCCCTCACCCTCGCACTTGGTCGGCAGCCTGTCGTTGTCCTTGTCCTTGTCCTTGTCGTTGGCGTCGTCCTCCTCGGCCGCGCCGGTCAGCGGCGACAGGAGCAGGAAGCCCAGGATCAGCGGCCGCAGCATCTCCACGTTGCCACGCACGCACGCAGGCCGTGCCGCGTCATCGCCCCGCCCCTCCACCGCCGTGCCGCGTCATCGCCCCGCCCCCC
Organism: Raja brachyura; assembly: GCA_963514005.1. Next base: position 45,760 of record CAUPSL010000895.1, read on the forward strand.
TCACACCCGCCGTGCCGCGTCACCGCTCCACCCTCAACGCCCGCCGTGCCGCGTCAGCGCCACAGGGAGGAGGCCCGGCGTCATCGCGTCACCGGCCGGCGTGGTCGCACCGCCTCCTTTCCCCCCCTCCGTGACGCCAGCGCCCCCCACTGGTTGCAAATTAAACCTCCTGCTCGCTGGGAGAGCAAAATAAATATGAATGGGACACACACATAGGGACACACACACTGGGACACACACAGGGGGACTGGGACACACAGGGGGACACACACACAGGGGGACACTGGGACACACAGGGGGACACACACACAGGGACACACATCGAGACACACACACAGGGACACACACACATAGGGACACACACACACTGGGACACACACTCACAGGGACACACACACACAGGGACACACACACACTGGGACACACACACATAGGGACACACACACACTGGGACACACACTCACAGGGACACACACACACAGGGACACACACACATAGGGACACACATCGAGACACACACACAGGGACACACACACATAGGGACACACACACACTGGGACACACACTCACAGGGACACACACACACAGGGACACACACACTGGGTCACACACACACATAGGGACACACACACACAGGGACACACACACTGGGACACACACACACATAGGGACACACACACACTGGGACACACACACAGGGACACACACTCAGGGACACACACACACAGGGACACACACACATAGGGACACACACACACTGGGACACACACTCACAGGGACACACACACACAGGGACACACACACACAGGGACACACACACATAGGGACACAGAGAGATAGAAAGAGATACTTTATTAATCCCCTTTTCAGTGAAATACAGATGTCCTTGCAGCACAGTAATACAAATACAACATAACATTAAAAAAATTAACATTAGACACAGTAACATAGAGAGAGACAGAGAGGGAGGCACAGAGGGAGACTCGGAGGGAGGCACAGACAGACACAGGGAGAGACAGGGGGAGACAGAGAGAGAGACACAAGGACAGAAAGGGAGACACAGAGACAAGAGAGGGAGGGAGAGAGAGACACACACACACACAGAGACAGAGGGAGACACAGGGACAGAGAGGGAGACACAGGGACAGAGAGGGAGAGACAGAGGGAGACACAGGGACAGAGAGAGACACACAGAGAGGGAGACACAGGGACAGAGAGGGAGACACAGGGACAGAGAGGGAGACACAGGGACAGAGAGGGAGACACAGGGACAGAGAGGGAGACACAGGGACAGAGAGGGAGACACAGGGACAGAGAGGGACACACACAGGGACAGAGAGGGAGACACACAGGGACAGAGAGGGACACACACAGAGACAGACAGGGACAGACACACACAGAGACAGAGGGACAGAGAGGGAGACACACAGGGACAGAGAGGGACACACACAGAGACAGACAGGGACAGACACACACAGAGACAGAGGGACAGAGAGGGAGACAGAGAGGGACAGAGAGGGAGACAGACAGGGAGACAGACAGGGACAGAGAGGGAGACACAGGGACAGAGAGAGAGACACAGACACACACAGAGACAGAGGGACAGAGAGGGAGACACACAGGGACAGAGAGGGAGGGAGAGAGACAGAAAGGGAGGGAGAGAGAGAGACACACACACACAGAGACAGAGGGAGAGACAGGGACAGAGAGGGACACACACAGGGACAGACAGGGACAGACAGACAGAGACACAACATTGGTTCCCACTCACATCCCCCCCCCCCCAGTGACAGGTCCTCGTCTGTCTTTTTAAGAGACTTTTTAAAAAATATATATAAGGCAATGCCAGCGCCTTGTGGCCCCCGGGCACGGGTGGGGACGGGTACATGGGGGTGTGGGGGGGGGGGGGGGGGGGAGTGAGGGAGGGGGTGAGTGTGTAAAACCCGGGGGTAAAGAGCTGTTTTGTCGCCGCTGTTCCCTGCCAGGACCTGGAGATGGGTCGTGACAGGATGGTGGAGACTAAAGATGGGGGGGTTTGGCTGTGGGGGGGGGAGGGGGGGGGTGTGGGGGGGAGGGGGTGACACTGGGGGGGGGAGGGGGATTTTTTAAGGGGGGGGTTTGGGGGGTTTGAGGGTTTAAGGGGGGGGGGGGAGGGGGGTTGTTGTTGTTGCTGCTTCATCTGACAGGACCTGGGCGGGAAGATGGCGGATTCTGGCGGAAAAACGTCGCGTCGGTGAGAGAGAGGGAAGGAGAAAGTGGGAAATAGAGGGATGGAGGGGGGGAGGGGGGAGGGAGAGTGAGGGAGAGAGGGATAGGGGAGAGAGAAGGAGAAAAAGAGAGAGGGAGGGAGAGAAATAGGTGGAGTGAGGGATAGGAGAGAGAGAGAGAGAGAAGGAGACAGTGGGAAATAGAGAGAGAGAGAGAGATAGGGGGAGAGAAGGAGAAGGATGGAGAGGAGAGAGAGAGAGACAGAAGGAGAGAGGTAGAGAGAGAGGGAGATAGAGAGAAGGAGAAAGTGAGAGGGAGAGCAGAGAGGGAGATAGAGAGAAGGAGAAAGAGAGAGGAGAGAGAGAGATAGAGAGAAGGAGAGGAGAGAGGGAGAGGAGAGAGGGAGATAGAGAGAAGGAGAGGAGAGAGAGGGAGAGGAGAGAGGGAGAGAGAGAGAAGGAGAAAGAGAGAGGGAGAGGAGAGAGGGAGAGAGAGAGAAGGAGAAAGAGAGAGGGAGAGGAGAGAGGGAGAGAGAGAGAAGGAGAAAGAGAGAGGGAGAGGAGAGAGGGAGAGAGAGAGAAGGAGAAAGAGAGAGAGAGGGGAGAGAGGGAGATAGAGAGAAGGAGAAAGAGAGAGGGAGAGGAGAGAGGGAGATAGAGAGAAGGAGAAAGTGAGAGGGAGAGGAGAGAGGGAGAGAGAGAGAAGGAGAAAGGGAGGGAGAGGAGAGAGGGAGAGAGAGAGAAGGAGAGGAGAGAGGGAGAGGAGAGAGGGAGATAGAGAGAAGGAGAAAGAGAGAGAGAGAGAGAGAGAGAGAAGGAGAAAGTGAGAGGGAGAGGAGAGAGGGAGAGAGAGAGAAGGAGAGAGGGAGAGGAGAGAGGGAGAGAGAGAGAAGGAGAAAGAGAGAGGGAGAGGAGAGAGGGAGAGAGAGAGAAGGAGAAAGAGAGAGGGAGAGGAGAGAGGGAGAGAGAGAGAAGGAGAAAGAGAGAGAGAGGGGAGAGAGGGAGATAGAGAGAAGGAGAAAAAGAGAGGAGAGAGGGAGATAGAGAGAAGGAGAAAAAGAGAGGGAGAGGAGAGAGGGAGAGAGAGAGAAGGAGAAAGAGAGAGGGAGAGGAGAGAGGGAGAGAGAGAGAAGGAGAGGAGAGAGAGGGAGAGGAGAGAGAGAGATAGAGAGAGAAGGAGAAAGAGAGAGGGAGAGGGAGATAGAGAGAAGGAGAAAGTGAGAGGGAGAGGAGAGAGGGAGATAGAGAGAAGGAGAGAGGGAGAGGGAGAGGAGAGAGAGAGATAGAGAGAAGGAGAAAGAGAGAGAGAGAGAGATAGAGAGAAGGAGAAAGTGAGAGGGAGAGGAGAGAGGGAGATAGAGAGAAGGAGAGGAGAGAGAGGGAGAGGAGAGAGAGAGATAGAGAGAGAAGGAGAAAGAGAGAGGGAGAGGGAGATAGAGAGAAGGAGAAAGTGAGAGGGAGAGGAGAGAGGGAGATAGAGAGAAGGAGAGAGGGAGAGGGAGAGAGATAGAGAGAAGGAGAGAGGGAGAGGGAGAGGAGAGAGAGAGATAGAGAGAAGGAGAAAGAGAGAGAGAGAGAGATAGAGAGAAGGAGAAAGTGAGAGGGAGAGGAGAGAGGGAGATAGAGAGAAGGAGAAAGAGAGAGAGAGAGGAGAGAGGGAGATAGAGAGAAGGAGAAAGAGAGAGGGAGATAGAGAGAAGGAGAAAGAGAGAGGGAGAGGAGAGAGGGAGATAGAGAGAGAAGGAGAAAGAGAGAGAGAGAGGAGAGAGGGAGATAGAGAGAAGGAGAAGAGAGAGAGAGAGAGATAGAGAGAAGGAGAAAGTGAGAGGGAGAGGAGAGAGGGAGATAGAGAGAGAAAGAGAGAGAGAGAGGAGAGAGGGAGATAGAGAGAAGGAGAAAGAGAGAGGGAGATAGAGAGAAGGAGAAAGAGAGAGGGAGATAGAGAGAAGGAGAAAGAGAGAGGGAGAGGAGAGAGGGAGATAGAGAGAGAAGGAGAAAGAGAGAGGGAGAGGAGAGAGGGAGATAGAGAGAAGGAGAAAGAGAGAGAGAGAGAGATAGAGAGAAGGAGAAAGTGAGAGGGAGAGGAGAGAGGGAGATAGAGAGAAGGAGAAAGAGAGAGGGAGAGGAGAGAGGGAGATAGAGAGAAGGAGAGGAGAGAGGGAGAGGAGAGAGGGAGATAGAGAGAAGGAGAGGAGAGAGGGAGAGGAGAGAGGGAGAGAGAGAGAAGGAGAAAGAGAGAGGGAGAGGAGAGAGGGAGAGAGAGAGAAGGAGAGGAGAGAGGAAGAGGAGAGAGGGAGATAGAGAGAAGGAGAAAGAGAGAGGGAGAGGAGAGAGGGAGAGAGAGAGAAGGAGAAAGAGAGAGGGAGAGGAGAGAGGGAGAGAGAGAGAAGGAGAAAGAGAGAGGGAGAGGAGAGAGGGAGAGAGAGAGAAGGAGAAAGAGAGAGAGAGGGAGAGAGGGAGATAGAGAGAAGGAGAAAGAGAGAGGGAGAGGAGAGAGGGAGATAGAGAGAAGGAGAAAGTGAGAGGGAGAGGAGAGAGGGAGAGAGAGAGAAGGAGAAAGGGAGGGAGAGGAGAGAGGGAGAGAGAGAGAAGGAGAGGAGAGAGGGAGAGGAGAGAGGGAGATAGAGAGAAGGAGAAAGAGAGAGAGAGAGAGAGAGAGAGAAGGAGAAAGTGAGAGGGAGAGGAGAGAGGGAGAGAGAGAGAAGGAGAAAGAGAGAGGGAGAGGAGAGAGGGAGAGAGAGAGAAGGAGAAAGAGAGAGGGAGAGGAGAGAGGGAGAGAGAGAGAAGGAGAAAGAGAGAGGGAGAGGAGAGAGGGAGAGAGAGAGAAGGAGAAAGAGAGAGAGAGGGGAGAGAGGGAGATAGAGAGAAGGAGAAAAAGAGAGGAGAGAGGGAGATAGAGAGAAGGAGAAAAAGAGAGGGAGAGGAGAGAGGGAGAGAGAGAGAAGGAGAAAGAGAGAGGGAGAGGAGAGAGGGAGAGAGAGAGAAGGAGAGGAGAGAGAGGGAGAGGAGAGAGAGAGATAGAGAGAGAAGGAGAAAGAGAGAGGGAGAGGGAGATAGAGAGAAGGAGAAAGTGAGAGGGAGAGGAGAGAGGGAGATAGAGAGAAGGAGAGGAGAGAGAGGGAGAGGAGAGAGAGAGATAGAGAGAGAAGGAGAAAGAGAGAGGGAGAGGGAGATAGAGAGAAGGAGAAAGTGAGAGGGAGAGGAGAGAGGGAGATAGAGAGAAGGAGAGAGGGAGAGGGAGAGGAGAGAGAGAGATAGAGAGAAGGAGAAAGAGAGAGAGAGAGAGATAGAGAGAAGGAGAAAGTGAGAGGGAGAGGAGAGAGGGAGATAGAGAGAAGGAGAAAGAGAGAGAGAGAGGAGAGAGGGAGATAGAGAGAAGGAGAAAGAGAGAGGGAGATAGAGAGAAGGAGAAAGAGAGAGGGAGAGGAGAGAGGGAGATAGAGAGAGAAGGAGAAAGAGAGAGAGAGAGGAGAGAGGGAGATAGAGAGAAGGAGAAAGAGAGAGAGAGAGAGATAGAGAGAAGGAGAAAGTGAGAGGGAGAGGAGAGAGGGAGATAGAGAGAGAAAGAGAGAGAGAGAGGAGAGAGGGAGATAGAGAGAAGGAGAAAGAGAGAGGGAGATAGAGAGAAGGAGAAAGAGAGAGGGAGATAGAGAGAAGGAGAAAGAGAGAGGGAGAGGAGAGAGGGAGATAGAGAGAGAAGGAGAAAGAGAGAGGGAGAGGAGAGAGGGAGATAGAGAGAAGGAGAAAGAGAGAGAGAGAGAGATAGAGAGAAGGAGAAAGTGAGAGGGAGAGGAGAGAGGGAGATAGAGAGAAGGAGAAAGAGAGAGGGAGAGGAGAGAGGGAGATAGAGAGAAGGAGAGGAGAGAGGGAGAGGAGAGAGGGAGATAGAGAGAAGGAGAAAGAGAGAGGGAGATAGAGAGAAGGAGAAAGAGAGAGGGAGAGGAGAGAGGGAGATAGAGAGAGAAGGAGAAAGAGAGAGGGAGAGGAGAGAGGGAGAGAGAGAGAAGGAGAAAGAGAGAGGGAGAGGAGAGAGGGAGATAGAGAGAAGGAGAAAGAGAGAGGGAGAGGAGAGAGGGAGAGAGAGAGAAGGAGAAAGAGAGAGGGAGAGAGAGAGAAGGAGAAAGAGAGAGGGAGAGGAGAGAGGGAGATAGAGAGAAGGAGAAAGGGAGAGGGAGAGGAGAGAGGGAGAGAGAGAAGGAGAAAGAGAGAGGGAGAGGAGAGAGGGAGATAGAGAGAAGGAGAAAGAGAGAGGGAGAGGAGAGAGGGAGATAGAGAGAAGGAGAAAGAGAGAGGGAGAGGAGAGAGGGAGATAGAGAGAAGGAGAAAAAGAGAGGGAGAGGAGAGAGGGAGAGAGAGAGAAGGAGAAAGAGAGAGGGAGAGGAGAGAGGGAGAGAGAGAGAAGGAGAAAGAGAGAGAGAGGGGAGAGAGGGAGATAGAGAGAAGGAGAAAGAGAGAAATAGAGAGATAGAGGGGGGGGAGAGGGAGAGTGAGATAGGGGACAGAAGGAGAAAAAGAGAGAGGGAGAGAAGGAGGGAGAGAGAGATAGAGAGAAGGAGGGATAGAGAGGGAGAGGAATAGAGGGGGAAGAGAGAGTGGGGGAAATATATATAGAGAGATAGATAGGGGGAGAGAAGGAGAAAGAGAGGGAGAGGAGAGAGGGAGATAGAGAGAGAAGGAGAAAGAGAGAAATAGAGAGATGGAGGGGGAGAGAAATAGAGAGGGAGAGAGAGAGAGGAGAGAAGGAGAAAAAGAGAGGGAGAGAAGGGGAGAAATAGATAGAGAAGAAGGGAGAGAGGAGGAGAGAAGGAGAAAAGAGAGGAGAGAGAGAAATAGAGAGAAGGAGGGATAGAGACAGAGAGGGAGAGGAATAGAGGGGGAGAGAGAGAGAGAGAGGGGGAGAAATATATATATATAGAGAGAGAGAGAGATAGGGGAGAGAAGGAGAAAGGGAGAGGAGAGAGGAGAGAGGGAGATAGAGAGAAAGAGAGAGGGAGAGGAGAGGGAGAGAGAGGAGAGAGAGAAAGAGAGAAATAGAGAGAAGGAGGGAGAGGGACAGAGAGAAGGAGGGATAGAGACAGAGAGGGAGAGGGAGAGGGGGGAAGAGAGAGAGGGATATTATATATATATATATAAAGAGAGAGAGAGGGGGAGAGAAGGAGAAAGAGAGGGAGATAGAGAAGGAGAAAGTGAGAAATAGAGAGATGGAGGGGGAGAAGGGGAGAGAAGTAGATACAGAGAGGGAGAGAGGAGAAAAATAGAGAGGAGAGAGGGAGAGAAACGGATATATAGAGAGAGATAGGAGGAGAGAATGAGAGAGAGGAGAGAGATAGATAGAGAAGGAGAAAGTGAGAAATAGATGGAGGGAGAGAGAGGAGAGAAAGAGGTAGAGATAGAGAGAAGGAGGGATAGAGAGGGAGAGGAATAGAGGGGGAAGAGAGTGGGGGAAATATATATATATAGAGAGAGAGAGAGAGAGAGATAGGGGAGAGAATGAGAAGGAGAGGGGAGAGGGAGATAGAGAGAGAGAAGGAGAAAGAGAGAAATAGAGAGATGGAGGGGGAGAGAAATAGAGAGAAGGAGGGATAGAGACAGAGAGGGAGAGGAATAGAGGGGGAAGAGAGTGGGGGAAATATATATATATAGAGAGAGAGAGAGAGAGAGATAGGGGAGAGAATGAGAAGGAGAGGGGAGAGGGAGATAGAGAGAGAGAAGGAGAAAGAGAGAAATAGAGAGATGGAGGGGGAGAGAAATAGAGAGAAGGAGGGATAGAGACAGAGAGGGAGAGGAATAGAGGGGGGGAGAGAGAGAGGGAGAGGGAGAAATATATATATATAGAGAGAGAGAGAGAGAGAGGAGAGAGGGAGATAGAGAGAAGGAGAAAGAGAGAGGGAGATAGAGAGAAGGAGAAAGAGAGAGGGAGATAGAGAGAGAAGGAGAAAGAGAGAGGGAGAGGAGAGAGGGAGATAGAGAGAAGGAGAAAGAGAGAGAGAGAGAGATAGAGAGAAGGAGAAAGTGAGAGGGAGAGGAGAGAGGGAGATAGAGAGAAGGAGAGGAGAGAGGGAGAGGAGAGAGGGAGATAGAGAGAAGGAGAAAGAGAGAGGGAGATAGAGAGAAGGAGAAAGAGAGAGGGAGAGGAGAGAGGGAGATAGAGAGAGAAGGAGAAAGAGAGAGGGAGAGGAGAGAGGGAGAGAGAGAGAAGGAGAAAGAGAGAGGGAGAGGAGAGAGGGAGATAGAGAGAAGGAGAAAGAGAGAGGGAGAGGAGAGAGGGAGATAGAGAGAAGGAGAAAGAGAGAGGGAGAGGAGAGAGGGAGAGAGAGAGAAGGAGAAAGAGAGAGGGAGAGAGAGAGAAGGAGAAAGAGAGAGGGAGAGGAGAGAGGGAGATAGAGAGAAGGAGAAAGGGAGAGGGAGAGGAGAGAGGGAGAGAGAGAAGGAGAAAGAGAGAGGGAGAGGAGAGAGGGAGATAGAGAGAAGGAGAAAGAGAGGGAGAGGAGAGAGGGAGATAGAGAGAAGGAGAAAGAGAGAGAGAGAGAGATAGAGAGAAGGAGAAAGTGAGAGGGAGAGGAGAGAGGGAGATAGAGAGAAGGAGAAAGAGAGAGAGAGAGAGATAGAGAGAAGGAGAAAGTGAGAGGGAGAGGAGAGAGGGAGATAGAGAGAAGGAGAAAGAGAGAGAGAGAGAGAGGGAGATAGAGAGAAGGAGAAAGAGAGAGGGAGATAGAGAGAAGGAGAAAGAGAGAGGGAGAGGAGAGAGGGAGATAGAGAGAGAAGGAGAAAGAGAGAGAGAGAGGAGAGAGGGAGATAGAGAGAAGGAGAAAGAGAGAGAGAGAGAGATAGAGAGAAGGAGAAAGTGAGAGGGAGAGGAGAGAGGGAGATAGAGAGAGAAAGAGAGAGAGAGAGGAGAGAGGGAGATAGAGAGAAGGAGAAGAGAGAGGGAGATAGAGAGAAGGAGAAAGAGAGAGGGAGAGGAGAGAGGGAGATAGAGAGAGAAGGAGAAAGAGAGAGGGAGATAGAGAGAGAAGGAGAAAGAGAGAGGGAGAGGAGAGAGGGAGATAGAGAGAAGGAGAAAGAGAGAGAGAGAGAGATAGAGAGAAGGAGAAAGTGAGAGGGAGAGGAGAGAGGGAGATAGAGAGAAGGAGAAAGAGAGAGGGAGAGGAGAGAGGGAGATAGAGAGAAGGAGAGGAGAGAGGGAGAGGAGAGAGGGAGATAGAGAGAAGGAGAAAGAGAGAGGGAGATAGAGAGAAGGAGAAAGAGAGAGGGAGAGGAGAGAGGGAGATAGAGAGAGAAGGAGAAAGAGAGAGGGAGAGGAGAGAGGGAGAGAGAGAGAAGGAGAAAGAGAGAGGGAGAGGAGAGAGGGAGATAGAGAGAAGGAGAAAGAGAGAGGGAGAGGAGAGAGGGAGATAGAGAGAAGGAGAAAGAGAGGGAGAGGAGAGAGGGAGATAGAGAGAAGGAGAAAGAGAGAGAGAGAGAGATAGAGAGAAGGAGAAAGTGAGAGGGAGAGGAGAGAGGGAGATAGAGAGAAGGAGAAAGAGAGAGAGAGAGAGATAGAGAGAAGGAGAAAGTGAGAGGGAGAGGAGAGAGGGAGATAGAGAGAAGGAGAAAGAGAGAGAGAGAGGAGAGAGGGAGATAGAGAGAAGGAGAAAGAGAGAGGGAGATAGAGAGAAGGAGAAAGAGAGAGGGAGAGGAGAGAGGGAGATAGAGAGAAGGAGAAAGAGAGAGAGAGAGAGATAGAGAGAAGGAGAAAGTGAGAGGGAGAGGAGAGAGGGAGATAGAGAGAGAAAGAGAGAGAGAGAGGAGAGAGGGAGATAGAGAGAAGGAGAAAGAGAGAGGGAGATAGAGAGAAGGAGAAAGAGAGAGGGAGAGGAGAGAGGGAGATAGAGAGAAGGAGAAAGAGAGAGAGAGAGGAGAGAGGGAGATAGAGAGAAGGAGAAAGAGAGAGAGAGAGAGATAGAGAGAAGGAGAAAGTGAGAGGGAGAGGAGAGAGGGAGATAGAGAGAGAAAGAGAGAGAGAGAGGAGAGAGGGAGATAGAGAGAAGGAGAAAGAGAGAGGGAGATAGAGAGAAGGAGAAAGAGAGAGGGAGAGGAGAGAGGGAGATAGAGAGAGAAGGAGAAAGAGAGAGGGAGATAGAGAGAGAAGGAGAAAGAGAGAGGGAGAGGAGAGAGGGAGATAGAGAGAAGGAGAAAGAGAGAGAGAGAGAGATAGAGAGAAGGAGAAAGTGAGAGGGAGAGGAGAGAGGGAGATAGAGAGAAGGAGAAAGAGAGAGGGAGAGGAGAGAGGGAGATAGAGAGAAGGAGAGGAGAGAGGGAGAGGAGAGAGGGAGATAGAGAGAAGGAGAAAGAGAGAGGGAGATAGAGAGAAGGAGAAAGAGAGAGGGAGAGGAGAGAGGGAGATAGAGAGAGAAGGAGAAAGAGAGAGGGAGAGGAGAGAGGGAGAGAGAGAGAAGGAGAAAGAGAGAGGGAGAGGAGAGAGGGAGATAGAGAGAAGGAGAAAGAGAGAGGGAGAGGAGAGAGGGAGATAGAGAGAAGGAGAAAGAGAGAGGGAGAGGAGAGAGGGAGAGAGAGAGAAGGAGAAAGAGAGAGGGAGAGAGAGAGAAGGAGAAAGAGAGAGGGAGAGGAGAGAGGGAGATAGAGAGAAGGAGAAAGGGAGAGGGAGAGGAGAGACGGAGAGAGAGAAGGAGAAAGAGAGAGGGAGAGGAGAGAGGGAGATAGAGAGAAGGAGAAAGAGAGAGGGAGAGGAGAGAGGGAGATAGAGAGAAGGAGAAAGAGAGAGGGAGAGGAGAGAGGGAGATAGAGAGAAGGAGAAAGAGAGAGGGAGAGGAGAGAGGGAGATAGAGAGAAGGAGAAAAAGAGAGGGAGAGGAGAGAGGGAGAGAGAGAGAAGGAGAAAGAGAGAGGGAGAGGAGAGAGGGAGAGAGAGAGAAGGAGAAAGAGAGAGGGAGAGGAGAGAGGGAGAGAGAGAGAAGGAGAAAGAGAGAGAGAGGGGAGAGAGGGAGATAGAGAGAGAAGGAGAAAGAGAGAGGGAGAGGAGAGAGGGAGATAGAGAGAAGGAGAAAGAGAGAAATAGAGAGAGAGGGGGGGGAGAGGGAGAGTGAGATAGGGGACAGAAGGAGAAAAAGAGAGAGGGAGAGAAGGAGGGAGAGAGAGATAGAGAGAAGGAGGGATAGAGAGGGAGAGGAATAGAGGGGGAAGAGAGAGTGGGGGAAATATATATAGAGAGATAGATAGGGGGAGAGAAGGAGAAAGAGAGGGAGAGGAGAGAGGGAGATAGAGAGAGAAGGAGAAAGAGAGAAATAGAGAGATGGAGGGGGAGAGAAATAGAGAGGGAGAGAGAGAGAGGAGAGAAGGAGAAAAAGAGAGGGAGAGAAGGGGAGAAATAGATAGAGAAGAAGGGAGAGAGGAGGAGAGAAGGAGAAAAAGAGAGGAGAGAGAGAAATAGAGAGAAGGAGGGATAGAGACAGAGAGGGAGAGGAATAGAGGGGGAGAGAGAGAGAGAGAGGGGGAGAAATATATATATAGAGAGAGAGAGATAGGGGAGAGAAGGAGAAAGGGAGAGGAGAGAGGGAGATAGAGAGAAGGAGAAAGAGAGAGGGAGAGGAGAGGGAGAGAGAGGAGAGAGAGAAAGAGAGAAATAGAGAGAAGGAGGGAGAGGGACAGAGAGAAGGAGGGATAGAGACAGAGAGGGAGAGGGAGAGGGGGGGAAGAGAGAGAGGGATATATATATATATATATATAAAGAGAGAGAGAGGGGGAGAGAAGGAGAAAGAGAGGGAGATAGAGAAGGAGAAAGTGAGAAATAGAGAGATGGAGGGGGAGAAGGGGAGAGAAGTAGATACAGAGAGGGAGAGAGGAGAAAAATAGAGAGGAGAGAGGGAGAGAAACGGATATATAGAGAGAGATAGGAGGAGAGAATGAGAGAGAGGAGAGAGATAGATAGAGAAGGAGAAAGTGAGAAATAGATGGAGGGAGAGAGAGGAGAGAAAGAGGTAGAGATAGAGAGAAGGAGGGATAGAGAGGGAGAGGAATAGAGGGGAAGAGAGTGGGGGAAATATATATATATAGAGAGAGAGAGAGAGAGAGATAGGGGAGAGAATGAGAAGGAGAGGGGAGAGGGAGATAGAGAGAGAGAAGGAGAAAGAGAGAAATAGAGAGATGGAGGGGGAGAGAAATAGAGAGGGAGAGAGAGAGAGAGAGATAGAGAAGGAGAAAAAGAGAGAGAGAGGGAGAGAAGGAGATAAATAGATAGAGAGGAATGGAGAGAGGAGGAGAGAAGGAGAAAAAGAGAGGAGAGGAGAGAGAGAAGGAGGGATAGAGACAGAGAGGGAGAGGAATAGAGGGGGAGAGAGAGAGAGAGAGGGAGAAATATATATATATATAGAGAGAGAGAGAGAGATAGGGGAGAGAAGGAGAAAGGGAGAGGAGAGAGGGAGATAGAGAGAAGGAGAAAGAGAGAGGGAGAGGAGAGAGGGAGATAGAGAGAGAAGGAGAAAGTGAGAAATAGAGAGATAGGGATGGAGGGATAGAGAGAGGGAGAGAGATAGAGGGGGGGAGAGAAGGAGAGAGAGAGGAGACAGAGAGGGAAATATATATATAGAGGGAGAGATAGAGGGAAATAGATGGAGGGGGAGAAGAAAGAGAGAGGGAGGGGAGAAATAGAGAGAGGGAGGTGGAGTGGGAGATAGATATATATATAGCGAGAGAGAGAGGGAAGGAGAAAGAGGAAGAGGGGAGAGAGATAGAGAGGGAGAAATAACGAGAGAGAGATATATAGAGACGGGGGGAGAAAGAGGAGAGAGAGAGGGAGAGAATGGGGGAAAGGGGACGGGAGGAGGAGGGAGAGAGAAATGTGAGGGTGGAGGGAGATGGGAGAGAATGGGAAGAGGGAGAGGGGATGGGGAGAGAAGGGAGGGGGTGGGAGAGGGAGGGAGCGAGCGAGAGGATGGGAGAGAGGGAAATGGAGTGGGAGAACTGTAGAGAGCTTGTCCCCGCTTTCACGACCTCTGCCGAGTTTGCCCTCGACCCAAGCTCGCAGCCTGGTCGTCACGAGGTCGTGGCGGGCCGTGATGCTAGTCGTAGATACTCGTAGGTCGGGGCGTTTTTCTAGCGTGATGAAAAATGTCCATGAGTAAAAAAGTCCGTGAATGAGGTTGTGAAAGTGGGACAGGCCCGTTAATGCAGTTGGTGATCTCGCCGTGAATGATATACCTTCCCCTCGCATGCGACCTCCCAAAGTGCCGCACCTCACACTTGCTCTGACCCAGCTCCCTCTGCCATTTCCATGTTCCCCATGTTGGGCGAGTCCAGAACCAGGGGCCACACACAGTCTTAGAATAAACGGGAGGTCATTTAAGACTGAGGTGAGAAAAAACTCTGTGGGGCGAAGCGCCTGTTTCCGCGCTGCATCTCCAAACTAAACTAAGATGTGATGGTGACCAGCATCAAAACGTTGTGGCGCAACGGTAGAGTCGCGCCAGAGACCCGGGTTCGATCCCGACCACGGGTGCTGTCTGTACGGAGTTTGCACGTTCTCCCCATGAGATTTCTCTGAGATCTCCGGTTTCCTCCCACACTCTAAAGACGTGCAGGTTTTTAGGTTAATTGGCTTGGTACAAATGTAAAATTGCCCCTAGTGTGTGTGTGTATAGGACAGTGTTAGCGTGCGGGCGATCGCTGGTCGGCACGGACACAGTGGGCCGAAGGGCCTGTTTCCCCGCCGTATCATGTAAACGATGGCGAGCGTTGGGGTGAGAGTGACGATTGTTCCCGCTGTCTCCCGGCTGCCCTGCAGACTATGACCAGACGCCGGCATGGCGGAGAAGAAGATGAAGATCAGCAACACTCTGCTGCCCACGGAGTCGATGAAGGTCATCTCCGAGTCCATGGGCATCGCCCAGCTCCCCGAGGAGACGTGCCAGAGTCTGACCGAGGAGGTCAGCTACCGGATCAAGGAGTTGGCACAGGTACGGCACACGCACACACACCGCACACACACACACACGCAACGCACACACACACGCACGCACATGCACACCGCACGCACAAACGCGCGCGCGTACACACACGCCACACACGCACCGCACGCACACACACACACACACCCACACACAACGCATGCGCACGCACACCGTGCACACACACACACCCACACACACACACACCGCACGCACACCCACACACACTCACACACACGCACCCCCACACACACACACACACACACACCCACACACACACGCACACACACCCCCACACACACACACTCGCACACGCACACGCAAACACACACAACGCACACACACACCTACACATGCACACACACGCACACACACCCAGACACACACGCACTCACACACGCGCAACCACGCACACCCACACACACACCACAAACACACATACCGCACGCACACACACGCCCACACATCCCGACCACGGGTGCTGTCTGTACGGAGTTTGCACGTTCTCCCCGTGACCTGCGTGGGTTTTCTCCGGGTGCTCCGGTTTCCTCCCACACTCCAAAGACATGCAGGTTTGTAGATCAATTGGCTTTGGTGTAAATGTAAAAATTGTCCCTAGTGTGTGTAGGAGGGTGTTAGTGTGCGGGGATCGCTGGCTGGCGCGGGCCGAAGGGCCTGTTTCCGCGCTGTATCTCGAAACTAAACTAAAGTCACTGTTCGTACCGCTGGGGTGTGAGCTGCCCGAGCGAAATATGAGGCGCTGCTCCTCCAATTTGTGCGCTGGGCCTCACTCTGACAGTGGTGGAGGCCCAGGACGGAGAGGTCAGTGTGGGAATGAGGGGGGGGGGGGGTCAGGTGTGTAGCAAGTGGATCAGTATTGAGTAACGGGAACGAGACGGGTTTTGCCTCCATTGCTTCAGGACGCTATGAAGTACATGCACCACGGCAAGAGGAAGAAGCTGACCACCGTCGACATCGACAGCGCCCTGAAGCTGAAAAATGTCGAGGTGAGCGCGCAGCCGGAACGAAGGGATACGGGGGGAGAGAAAGCACGGACGGGGTACTGATCCTGGATGATCGGCCACGATCAATATCACGATCCCCTGACTCCGCTATCTTCAAGAGCCCTATCTAGCTCTCTGGTGAAAGCATCCAGAGAACCGGCCTCCACCGCCCTCTGAGGCAGAGAATTCCACAGACTCACCACTCTCTGTGTGAAAATGATTTTCCTCATCTCCATTCTAAATGGCTTAAACTGTGTGTGTGTGTGGCCCCTGGGAACATCGGGAACATGTTTCCTGCCTCTAGTGTGTTCCAACCCTTAACAATCTGATATGTTTCCATGAGATCCCCCTCTCATCCTCCTAAACTCCAGAGTGTACAAGCCCAGCCGCTCCATTCTCTCAGCGTATGACAGTCCCGCTATCCCGGGAATTGACCTGGTGAACCTACGCTGGGCTCCCTCAATAGCAAGAATGTCCTTCCTCAAATTAGGGGACCAAAGCTGCAAACCAGCTGTCGGACCTTCGCTGACCGCCAACACCACCACCAACCCCTCCTTCTCACAGCCGATCGTCGGTTCGTGAGCCGGCCGGGGCGCCGGACTTAGCGCGCGGCCCCCGGGGCCAAGACCCCTCAGCTGGCCCGCTGGGCTGGGCTTTGTGTGCAGTCCAGCACCCGGGGCCGACTCACCATTCACCCAGACACGGCCCAGTCGGTCGACGAATTGCCGCGGGGAATTTGTCCCGTATTTTGATCTCCCGTCCCTGATTTGGGAGCGGGAAAGTCGGCGAGCCTGGGTACATAAAGCATCGTGGAGGAGGGGGGCAGGAAGGGGGGGGGGTCGGACGCGTGTAATCCACTGACTCATCCCCTCCCCCACCCGCCCCCTGCAGCCGCTGTACGGGTTCCACGCGCAGGAGTTCATCCCCTTCCGCTACGCCAGCGGCGGTGGCCGCGAGCTTCACTTCTACGAGGAGAAGGAGGTGGATCTGAGTGACATCATCAACACGCCCCTCCCTCGAGTGCCCCTCGACGTCTGCCTCAAAGGTAATAGCGTGCGCTCGCTGGGATCGCCCTCGCCCCTCGCGCGGTGCCTCGTTAGTTAGTCGGAAAGAACTGCAGGTGTTGGTGTATTGTAAAAATGCCGGCTTAACTCAACGGGACAGGCAGCATCAACGGAGAAAAGGAATGGGTGACGTTTTGGGTCAAGGCCCTTCTTCAGACACGGGGGGGGGGGTTGGAGAGAGAAACTAGAGGTATGGAAGAATAAGGTGTGAAAACGGGAGATCAAAGGGGACGAAGCTCAAGGAAAATGTGTTTGAAGGAACTGCAGGTGTTGGTGTAATGTTAAAATGCTGGCTTAACTCAACGGGACAGGCAGCATCGCTGGAGAGAAGGTACGGGCGAAGTTTCGAGTCAAGACCCCTTTTCAGGATCAGGGGTCGGGGGGGGGGAGAGAGAAATGAGAGAGATGGAAGGGTAAGGTGTGAAAACGGGGGATCAAAGGGTACAAAGCTCAAGGAAAATGTCCAGGAAGGAACTGCAGATGCTGGTTTCAACCGAAGATAGACGCAAAAATGCTGGAGTGACTCAGCGGGACGGGCAGCGTCTCTGGAGAGAAGGAATGGGCGACGTTTCGGGTCGCGACCCTTCTTCAGACTGAGAGTCGAGGGGAGAGGGAGATCCGGAGATAAGGAAGTGCAAGGTGTGAAAATGGGACAAAGGGGATGGAGATCCAGGATCATTGTTAGCTGGGCGATTGGGTGACACTAGAAATATAGATGGTGATGATGTGGAGAGATGAAGAACAATGAATGAAGGCTACGTAAAAAAAGTAACGATGATAAAGGCAACAGGCCATTGTTAGCTGTTTGCTGGGTGAGAACAAGAAGCTGGTGCGACTTGGGTGGGAGAGAGATGGAGAGAGAGGGAACGCGGGGGCTACCTGAAATGTCCGATACCACTACAAGGTTGGTCGCCCAATCCTTCTCTCCAGAGATGCTGCCTGTCCCGCTGAGTTACTCCAGCATTTTGTCTCTGCCCACGTAAGCTAGAGAAGTCAGCCCTTCCCCAAGCGCCACGACCACGGGCGCTGTCTGTGCGGAGTTTGCACGTTCTCCCCAAGACCTGCGTGGGTTTTCTCCGGGATCTTGGGTTTCCTCCCACACTCCAAAGACGTGCGGGTTTGTAGGTTCATCGGGCTTGGTACAAATGTGAAAACTGTCCCCGGTGTGTGTGGGATGGTGTTAGCGTGCGGGGATCGCTGGTCGGCGCGGACCCGGTGGGCCTGGTCGTTGTATCTGAGCCGTTGGAGACTCGGGTGGGGACGGGCGCGGACACGGGCGTGGCTGGGGACGGGGGGGGGGGTGCGCAGACACGGAGCGTGCAATGACCTCTTCCCTCTCGACTTGACAGCCCACTGGTTGAGCATCGAGGGAGTGCAGCCGGCCATTCCGGAGAATCCGCCACCCGGTAAGAGCCTGACGTTCCCGACCGCCTGCCCCACACGTCCCCCTGGGAGGCGCTGACGTTCCCCTGGAAGGCGCTGACGTTCCCCTGGGAGGCGCTGACGTTCTCGACAGCCCCACACATCCCCCTGGGAGGCGCTGACGTGCTCGACCGCCCCACACGTCCCCCTGGAAGGCGCTGGTGGCGGAGCGGGCAGGGCAGCGCCCGTCCCTGCCGTACAATACGCCCGGCGGCCATTTTATAAACCGGTCCCCGCCTTTGTCCCTGTGGTGGGTCTCACGCACGCACACCCACACACACACACACACACACACAGACACACACACACACACACGCACACACACTCTCACACACACACACACACACACACGCACGCACACACACGCTCACACACACGCACACACACTCACTCACACACGCACACATAGACACACACAGAGACACACACATAGACACACACACACGCTCACACACACACTCACTCACTCACACTCACACACACTCACACACACTCTCTCACACATACATGCACACACTCACACAAACACACACACACATAGACACACACAGAGACACGCACACACACATAGACACACACACACGCTCACACACACTCACTCACACACACTCTCTCACACACACATGCACACACACACACACACACACACATAGACACACACAGAGACACACACATAGACACACACACACGCTCACACACACACACACACACACTCACTCACTCACACTCACACACACTCACTCACACACACTCTCTCACACACACATGCACACACTCACACACACACACACACACACACATAGACACACACACATACTCATACTGCAGGCCTTTGGAATGTAAGCTCTTCAATGTGAGATTTGTTTAATGCTCTCCCTCTTGCACCTCCCTTTACCTTCTACTCACCGCCCTCTCTCTCGCTCTCTTCCCTTACTCGCTGTCTCCCTCTCCCTCTCCTATCTCTCTCTAACTCCCTCTCACTCTCCTTCTCTCTCTTCTCTCTCTTCCTCTGTCTCTCTCTCTCTCCCTCTCCCTCTCCCTCTCTCTCCCTCGTTCCCTCTCTCCCAGCTCCTAAAGAGCAGCAGAAGGTTGAATCGACGGAGCCGCTGAAGATCATCAAACCGGGACAGGAGGAGGAAGGTCAAGCCAAGGGCAAAGGTCAAGGCAACGCGGCGACCGATGGCAAAGGTCAGATGTCAATGGTTGGGCTCCCCGGTCAAAGGTCGCTGGTTCTCTCAGTGAGCTGAGCCGACTCAGGGAAGGCAGCCGTGCCTGGTTTAGTTTAGTTTAGTTCCAAGATACCGCGCAGAAACAGGCCCGCTGGGTCCGTGCCGGCCAGCGATCCCCACACACTAACACTATCCTACACCCACTAGGGTCTGAGGAAGGGTCTCGACCCGAAACGTCGCCTATCTCCTTCGCTCCTTAGATGCTGCTGCACCCGCTGAGTTTCTCCAGCTTTTTGTGTGGAAATTGAAAAGACTTGGCTTGTATTCACTGGAGGATGAGGAGGGATCTTATAGAAACATATACAATTATAAAAGGGTACACAAAAGGCTGGAGAAACTCAGCTGGTGCAGCAGCATCTAAGGAGCGAAGGAGATAGGCGACGTTTCGGGTCGAGACCCTTCTTCAGACCCTTATAGAAAATTATAAAAGGACTGGACAAGTTAGATGCAGGAAAAATGTTCCCAATGTTGGGCGGGTCCAGAACCAGGGGCCACACACAGTCTTAGAATAAAGGGGAGGTCATTTAAGACTGAGGTGAGAAAAATCTTTTCCACCCAGAGAGTTGTGAATTTGTGGAATTCCCTGCCACAGAGGGCAGTGGAGGCCAAGTCACTGGATGGATTTAAGAGAGAGTTGGATAGAGCTCTAGGGGCTGGTGGAGTCAAGGGATATGGGGAGAAGGCAGGCACGGGTTATTGATTGGGGACGATCAGCCATGATCATATTGAATGGCGGTGCAGGCTCGAAGGGCCGAATGGCCTCCTCCTGCACCTATTTTCTATGTTTCTATGCACGTTCTCCCCGTGGCCTGCGTGGGTTTTCTCCAGTTTCCGCCCACACTCCACAAAGACGTGCAGGTTTGTAGGTTAACTGGCTTAGGTAAAAATTATAAATTGTCCCTAGTGTGTGCAGGATAGGGTTAATGTTCGGGGATCGCTGGTGGGCACGGACTCAATGGGCCAAAGGGCCTGTTTTCACGCTGCACCTCTAAACTAAACTAAACATGTGGAAGGGGTACGTGAACAGGACAGATTTAGACGGGTACGGGCCAAACGCAGGCAGCGTAGATGGGGCATGTTGGTCAGCGTGGGCAAGATGGGCCGAGCGGCCTGCATCCACTCTGTATCGCTCTATGACATAGAACGGCACGGTGCCAGAGACCCGGGTTCCATCCTCACTACGGGCGCTGTCTGTACGGAGTTTGCACGCTCTCCCCGTGACCTGCGCAGGTTTAGGCTCCGGTTTCCTCCCACACACACACCAAAGTGTGGGTTTGTGGGAGAATTTTGCCTCGGTAAAAAGTGTGTGTGTGTGTGGGACAGTGTCAATGCACAGGGAGATCGCTGGTGGGCCGAAGGGCCTGTTCCTACGCTGTATCTGGTTTCTAGAGGCTACAGGCTATTAAACACGACAGCCTCAAGTAAGCTGTGAAATAAATAGACTATTATGGTTATTATAGCACAAGTATTGTCTGTTTTGTATGTGTGTGTGTGTGGTGTGTGTGTGTATATATATGTGTGTGTGTGTATATATGTGTGTGTGTGGTGTGTGTGTATATGTGTGCGTGTGTGTGTATATGTGTGTGTGGTGTGTGTGTGTGTATATATATGTGTGTGTGTGTATATATGTGTGTGTATATATATGTGTGTGTGGTGTGTGTGTGTGTATATATGTGTGTGTGTGTATATATGTGTGTGTATATATATGTGTGTGTGGTGTGTGTGTATATATGTGTGGTGTGTGTGTATATATATGTGTGTGTGTGGTGTGTGTGTGTATATATGTGTGTGTGGTGTGTGTGTGTATATGTGTGTGTGTGTGTGTATATATGTGTGTGTGTGGTGTGTGTGTATATGTGTGCGTGTGTGTATATATGTGTGTGTGGTGTGTGTGTGTATATGTGTGTGTGTGTGTGTGTATATATGTGTGTGTGTGTGGTGTGTGTGTATATATGTGTGTGTGGTGTGTGTGTGTGGTGTGTGTGTATATATGTGTGTGTGGTGTGTGTGTATATATGTGTGTGTGTGTGTATATGTGTGTGTGGTGTGTGTGTGTATATGTGTGTGTGTATATATGTGTGTGTGTGTGGTGTGTGTATATATGTGTGTGTGTGGTGTGTGTGTGTGGTATGTGTGTGTATATGTGTGTGTGTGTGGTGTGTGTGTATATATGTGTGTGTGTGTGGTGTGTGTGTATATATGTGTGTGTGTGTATATATGTGTGTGTGTGTGGTGTGTGTGTATATGTGTGTGTGTGTGTGTGTGTATATGTGTGTGTGTGTGGTGTGTGTATATATGTGTGTGTGGTGTGTGTGTGTATGTGTGTGTATGTGTGTGTGTGTGTGTGTGTATATGTGTGTGTGTGTGGTGTGTGTGTATATATGTGTGTGTGTGTGGTGTGTGTGTATATATGTGTGTGTGTGTGTATATATGTGTGTGTGTGTGGTGTGTGTGTATATGTGTGTGTGTGTGT
>CAUPSL010000897.1:0-5000 GCA_963514005.1 Raja brachyura
TTCCACAGACTCACAACTCTCTGTGAGAAAAAGTGTTTCCTCGTCTCCGTTCTAAATGACTTACCCCTTATTCTTAAACTGTGTGGCCCCTGGTTCTGGACTCCCCCAACATCGGGAACATGTTTCCTGCCTCTAGCATTAATTTGTTCTCTATCTCTCTACGTCGCCATCTGTGCGGAGAGATAAGATGTGACCATGAATAATCTTAACCTTCATGGTGCTGGGAGGAGAGTTTGGATATTAGAGAATGGAGCGGCTGGGCTTGTACACTCTGGAGTTTAGAAGGATGAGAGGGAATCTCATTGAAACATAAAAAGTGTTTCCTCGTCTCCGTTCTAAACGGCTTACCCCTAGTGTGGGGGGAAACCGAAGATCTCGCAGAAAACCCGCGCACAAGTCACGCACGGGGAGAACGTGCAAACTCCGTACGGGCAGCTCCAGTGGACGGGATCGATCATTAGTGTAGATAGTGTAATGTTCAGTTCAGTTTATTGTCCCGTGTACCGAGGTACAGTGAACAGCTTCTGTTGCGCGCTAACCAGCCAGCGGAAAGACAACACATGATTACAATCGAGCCGTCCACAGTGTACAGATACAGGATAAAGGGAATAGGGGAGGGGGGTGGAGGGGGGGGACAGTGGGAGAGGGAGAGAGGGGGAGAGAGAGAAGGGAGAGAGAGAGGGGGAGAGAGAGAGAAGGGGAGAGAGAGACAGGCTAGATGCAGGAAGATTGTTCCCGATGTTGGGGAGGTCCAGGACAAGGGGTCACAGCTTAAGGATAAGGGGGAAATCCTTTAGGACCGAGATGAGAAGGACTTTTTTCACACAGAGAGTGGTGAGTCTGTGGAATTCTCTGCCACAGAGGGTAGTTGAGGCCAGTTCATTGGCTATATTTAAGAGGGAGTTAGATGTGGCACTTGTGGCTAAAGGGATCAGGGGGTATGGAGAGAAGGCAGGTACGGGATACTGAGTTGGATGATCAGCCATGATCATATTGAATGGCGGTGCAGGCTCGAAGGGCCGAATGGCCGACTCCTGCACCTATTTTCTATGTTTCTATGTTTCTAGAAGGCAGGAACGGGTTATTGATTGGGGACGATCAGACATGATCGCAATGAATGGTGGTACTGGCTGGAAGGGCCGAATGGCCTCCTCTTGCACCTATTTTCTATGTTTCTATGAGGAGATATGTTTGTGGGGAGGGGTTTAACAAAGGGTGGAGTCAATGTACATGGAAATGTGTTCGGTGGGGCACGAACAGGCCGAGACAATGGGTCTGCCGGGGCAGTCGGGTTTGTGGATTTTGGGGAGAAGGTAAAATCGGACCGTGCGGGGCTGGGAAACGATGAGGTTGGAGGCTCGCGGGGGGTGGGCGGGGGGGGGTAGGGAGCTGGAGTTGATGAAGTCGGTTATGGTGCTCGAGATGGTGGCCTGGTGCTCGTCAGTGGGGTCATAGTCCAGGGGTAAGTAGGAGGAGGTGTCCGAGAGTTGGCGCGTGGCCTCCGCTTTGATCAAGGGTCTTTGGAAGAAGGGTCTCGACCCGAAACGTCGCCTATCTCCTTCGCTCCTTAGATGCTGCTGCACCCGCTGAGTTTCTCCAGCCTTTTGCGTAAAGGGCCTGTCCCACCAGCATGCAACTCCATGCGATGAGCGCGACCTAACGTGGTCGCTTGAGCCGTCCGGCGTCGCGGGGCCGGTCCCACTTCGACCGCCGAAGCCGTGCGGAATTGTGCGGAGTTCGTCCCAACACCGCGCGGGGCTCCGAAAAACTGACCGTGTTCAAAAATTCCGCGCGGCAACGGGTAGTCGGCTCGCAGTCGCCTCGACGCATTACACACCGCCTCGACGTCGTGCCTCCGTGACCCTCTATGTGTGTGGCTCCGTGGCCCTTTGTGTGTGTGTGCCTCTGTGCCCCTCTCTGTGTGCCCCTCTCTGTGTGCCCCTCTCTGTCCTGGCGAACTTACCTTTAAGACTTCGCTCCAAGTTCGCCTCACTTTGCGCCGCGTTGCGCCACTCACCCGACCTCCGCGCGGCCCTCGCTGCCGGTTTGGTCGCGCTTGCCGCATGCAGGCGCATGCTGGTGGGAACGGCCCTGTACAGGGGATCACCCGACCTCCGCGCGGCCCCCGCTTCTAGTTTGATCGCGCTCATCGCATGGAGTCGGATGCTGGTAGGACAGGCCCTTAACCCATCTATGTTTCCAAGCTGCCTGTCCCGCTGAGTTACTCCGGCTTTTTGTATCTGCCCTCTTGCGTCATATTCCTGGCACTCCCAGAGAGCCAGACTTGTGTTCCATTAACAAGTGCCTCGAGGTGTTTAAGCACCCTGGGATTTTTATAGAACAAACAGCAGAATAATAGCTATCCTGTAACACCAGTCACAATGTGTTAATTGGATCTAAACAGAAAGTGCGGAGGAGGGTGGGGGGGGGGGGGGGGGGAGCTCGGAGTCACCCAGCTCCCGAAACAGGCCCTTCGGCCCGACACTAGTATCAGAGGCCGCAGCCTCAGAATAACAGGACAGAGCCAGAGGGTTGTGAGTCTGTGGAATTCCCCGACACCTCGGCAAGGCCGGCAGCATCATCACGGACCAGTCTCACCCCCGGCCACTCCATATAACCATATAACAACTACAGCACGGAAACAGGCCTTCTCGGCCCTTCCAGTCCGTGCCGACCATTTATTTTCCCCTAGTCCCATCTACCTGCACTCAGACCATACCCCTCCATTCCCTTCCCGTCCATATACCTATCCACTTTACTTTTAAATGTTAAAATCGATCCTGCCTCCACCACTTCTGCAGGAAGATCATTCCACACAGCCACCACTCTCTGAGTAAAGAAGTTCCCCCTCATGTTACCCCTAAACTTCTGTCCCTTAATTCTCATGTCATGCCCTCTTGTTTGAATCTTCCCTACCCTCAATGGGAAAAGCTTATCCACGTCAACTCTGTCTATCCCTTTCATCATTTTAAAGACCTCAATCAAGTCCCCCCTTAACCGTCTGCGCTCCAAAGAATAAAGACCTAACTTGTTCAACCTTTCTCTGTAACTTAGTTGCTGGAACGCCCGGCCACTCCCTCTTCTCCCCTCTCCCATCGGGCAAGAGGTACAGAAGTGTGGAAACGAACGCACACACACCTCCAGATTCAGGGACAGTTTCTTCCCGGCTGTTATCAGGCAACTGAACCGTCCTCTCACCAACTAGAGAGCGGTCCTGAACTACTATCTACCTCATCCCAACTATCTCTGATCTGTGGTACACAAAAAGCTGGAGAAACTCAGCGGGTGCAGCAGCATCTAAGGAGCGAAGGAGATAGGCGACGTTTCGGGTCGAGACCCTTCTTCAGACTGGTCAGGGATCAGGGAAACGAGAGATATAGACGGTGATGTGGAGAGATAAGGAACAATGAATGAAAGATATGCAAAAAAGTATCGATGATAAAGGAAGCAGGCCGTTGTAAGCTGTTTGTGGTGTGAAAATGAGAAGCTAGTGCGACTTGGGTGGGGGAGAGATAGAGAGAGAGGGAATGCCAGGGCCCGAGGGCTGAGGGAGAGGTGGGAAGGGGAGGAGGCAGCCAGGGTTAACAGAATTGAGAAAATTCAATGTTTAAGCCCAGAGGATGCAGACTCCCCAAGCGGAATATGAGGTGCTGTTCCTCCAACTTGCGGTGTTGCTCACTCTGGCCGTGGAGGAGGCCCAGGACCGAGAGGTCGGATACGGAATGGTAGGGGGAGTTGAAGTGCTGAGCCACCGGGAGGTCGGGTTGGTTATTGCGGACCGAGCGGAGGTGTTCGGCGAAACGATCGCCTAGCCTCCGCTTGGTCTCACTGATGTAGATCAGCTGGCATCTGGAGCAACGGGTGCAGTAGATGAGGTTGGAGGAGGCGCAGGTGACGTTGCCGGCTTCACCTGTATCTGTACACTGTGGACGGCTCGATTGTAATCAAGTGTTGTCTTTCCGCTGGCTGGTTAGCGCGCAACAGAAGCTTTTCACTGTACCTCGGTACACGGGACAACAGACTGAACTCAACTCAAAATCAAACGGGAGCTCCCGGAGGAATCCCTCGCAGTCACAGCGAGAACGTGCAAACTCCACGCAGACAGCACCGGACGGTCAGGGGCGATAAGACCATGCGGAGTTTTACAATAAGAAGAACTTACTTTTCCATTTGGACTCGACTTCTTGAAAACTCTGTAAAGAAGAGAGAGGTAAAATTAATGGTTCTTAGAAAATAGCAAACCATTAAACCCACTGGTCCTTATAGACAATAGACAATAGGTACAGGAGGAGGCCATTCGGCCCTTCGAGCCAGCACCGCCATTCAATGTGACCACGGCTGATCATCCCCAATCAGTACCCCGTTCCTGCCTTCTCCCCATATCCCCTGACTCCGCTATCTTTAAGAGCCCTATCCAGCTCTCTCTTGAACGTGCATCCAGAGAACCGGCCTCCACCGCCCTCTGAGGTTACAATACAAGGAAGTCAGTTCAAATGTCACCGCAGATTTAAATCCTCAAATGAATCTGCAACAAAATGGTGACGACAAGATATGGATAGACATAAAAACTCAGCTTTGGTTCCCAGTAACTTAGAGATACACCGTGGAGACAGTCCCATTCGCCAACCGAGTCCGCGCCGACCAGCGATCGCCCCGTACACGAGTTCTATCCCACACAACCCAGGCACGCTAGAGGCAGGAAACACGTTCCCGATGTTGGGGGAGTCCAGAACCAGGGGCCACACACACACAGTTTAAGAATAAGGGGTAAGCCATTTAGAACGGAGATGAGGAAACACTTTTTCTCACAGAGAGTTGTGAGTCTGTGGAATTCTCTGCCTCAGAGGGCGGTGGAGGCCGGTTCTCTGGATGCACGTTCAAGAGAGAGCCAGATAGGGCTCTTAAAGATAGCGGAGTCAGGGGGGATATGGGGAGAAGGCAGGAACGGGGTACTGATTGGGGATGATCAGCTGTGGTCACATTGAATGGCGGTGCTGGCT
>CAUPSL010000897.1:10000-42267 GCA_963514005.1 Raja brachyura
TCCGCACACGCTGACCCAATTCAGTAGTTTCAGTTCAGTTTATTGTCACGTGTACCGAGGTACAGTGAAAAGCTTTGTTGCGCGCTAACCAGTCAGCGGAAAGACAATACATGATTACAATTGAGCCGTCTGGGGCCCCTGGTTCTTGCAATATTAACCACACTTATTGAAACATAGAAGATTATTAAGGGTTTGGACTCGCTAGAGGCAGGAAACATGTTCCCGATGTTGGGGGAGTCCAGAACCAGGGGCCACACACACAGTTTAAGAATAAGGGGTAAGCCATTTAGAACGGAAACGAGGAAACACTTTTTCCTCACAGAGAGTTGTGAGTCTGTGGAATTCTCTGCTTCAGAGGGCGGTGGAGGCCGGTTCTCTGGATGCTTTCAAGAGAGAGCTAGATAGGGCTCTTAAAGATAGCGGAGTCAGGGGATATGGGGAGAAGGCAGGAACGGGGTACTGATTGGGGATGATCAGCCATGATCATAGTGAGTGGCGATGCTGGCTCGAAGGGCCGAATGGCCTCCTCCTGCACCTGTTGACTATTGACACAAAAAGCTGGAGTAACTCAGCGGGTCAGGCAGCATCTGTGGAGAACATGGATGGGTGACGTTTCATAGAGTGCTGGAGTAACTCAGCGGGTCAGGCAGCGTCTGTGGAGAACATGGATAGGTGACGTTTCACAGAGTGCTGGAGTAACTCAGCGGGTCAGGCAGCATCTGTGGAGAACATGGATAGGTGACGTTTCACAGAGTGCTGGAGTAACTCAGCGGGTCAGGCAGCATCTGTGGAGAACATGGATAGGTGACGTTTCACAGAGTGCTGGAGTAACGGGAGAGAGGACATCCCTGGCAGGCTGACGCACGGTGGCGGTGGATTCCCATGCATTTATTGACCCGCTCCAGAGAAGACCATGAGAATATTGACTCGGCTTCTCCAGGGAGTCGGCAAACCCAGACAAGCGCAGAGAGAGAGAGAGAGAGAGCGAGATTCCTCCACTGTTTGATGCAAAAATCAACCAGGATTGAACGAGGGATTTCCACCACCTTACTTTGAGACGCTCCCCGTAACTTTGCACCGCACCTGTGAGTTTTTAAGATCAGAAACTAGCGTGCCCAAACCCTTAATAATCTTATATGTTTCAATAAGATCCCCTCTCGTCTTGCGCCTGCCGTCCAATCTGCCCCAGAGTGAGATCTAGTGAGATCTGGGAGGCCGTAGCCCTGTAAAAAATGTCCTAAAAGGTGCGCCTACTTCGAAGAAGTTCTCCTCCTCTCTCCAACTCCAAGAGAGTTCTCCAACACCCTGTCTCGCTGCTCCGCCTCTGTGATGGCATCTCTCTCATTCATTTCACATCATAAGAGATAGGAGTAGAATTAGGCCATTCGGCCCATCAAGTCTACTCCGCCATTCAATCATGGCTGATCTATCTCTCCCTCCCAACCCCATTCTCCTGCCTTCCCCCCATAACCCCTGACACCCGTACTGATCAAGAATCTATCTATCTCTGCCTTACAAATATCCAATATGCACGGACATTGTGGGCCGAAGGGCCTGTTCCTGTGCTGTTAAAGTAGTTCTATGGTCATGGCCTCAGAACTACTATAAGGTCATAAGGAATAGTAGCGGAATGAGGCCATTCGGCCCAACGAGTCCACTCCGCCATTCAATCATGGCTGATCTATCTCTCCCTCCTAACCCCATTCTCCTGCCTTCTCCCCAGACACCCGCACTGATCAAGAATCTATCTATCTCTGCCTTAAAAATATCCACTGACTTGTGGCCTCCACCGCCGTCTGTGGCAAAGAATTCCACAGATTCACCACCCTCTGATTAAAGAAATTCCTCCTCATCTCTTTCCTAAAAGAACGTCCTTTAATTCTGAGGTTGTGGCCTCTGGTCCTAGACTCTCCCACCAGTCTCCCACCAATATCCTCTACACATCCACTCACAGAGCCCTAGTGAGTCCACACCTGGAGTATTGTGTGCAGTTTTGGTCCCCTAATTTGAGGAAGGACATTCTTGCTATTGAGGGAGTGCAGCGTAGGTTTACAAGGTTAATTCCCGGGATGGCGGGTCTGTCATATGCTGAGAGAATGGAGCGGCTGGGCTTGTACACTCTGGAGATCCTCTCCTCTCCCATCCTCTCCACATCCAGGCCTTTCATTATTTCAATGAGGTCCCCCCTCATCCTTCTAAACTTCAGTGAGTACAGGCCCCAGCGCCGACAAACGCTCATCGTACATTAACCCACTCATTCCTGGGATCGTTCTTGTAAACCACCTCTGGACCCTCTCCAGAGCCGGCACATCCTTCCTCAGATACGGGGCCCAAAACTGCTCACAATGGCCCAAATGTGACCAGACCAGCACCTTCTAGAGCCTCAGCGTTAAATCCCTGTTTGTGTGTACAAGGCCTCTTGGAATAAACGCTAGCAATGAGTTTGCTTTCAATTGAGTTTGCATTGAGTTTTAGTCATAGAGCCAAATAGTGTGGAAACAGGCCCTTCGGCCCACCTTGTCCATGCCGACCAACGTGCCCCATCTACACTAGTCCCACCTGCCTGCGTGTGGCCCATATCCCTCCACACCTGCCTTATCAATGTACTTATTCCAAATCTGAGGAAAGACATCCTTGCCATAGAGGGGGTACAGAGAAGATTCACCAGACTGATTCCTGGGATGTCAGGACTTTCATATGAGGAAAGATTGGATAGACTCGGTTTGTACTCGATGGAATTTAGAAGATTGAGGGGGGATCTTATAGAAACCTACAAAATTCTTAAGGGGTTGGACAAGCTAGATGCTGGAAGATTGTTCCCGATGTTGGGGGAGTCCACAACAAGGGGTCACAGTCTAAGGATAAGGGGGAATTCCTTTAGGACCGAAATGAGGAAAACATTCTTTACACAGAGAGTGGTGAGTCTCTGGAATTCTCTGCCACAGAAGGTAGTTGAGGCCAGTTCATTGGCTATATTTAAGAGGGCGTTAGATGTGGCACTTGTGGCTAAAGGGATCAGGGGGTATGGAGAGAAGGCAGGTACGGGATACTGAGTTGGATGATCAGCCATGATCACATTGAATGGCGGTGCAGGCTCGAAGGGCCGAATGGCCTACTCCTGCACCTATTTTCTATGTTTCTATGTTTCTATGTTTAATTTAGTTTAGTTTGGAGATACAGCGCGGAAACAGGCCCTTCGGCCCACCGGGTCCGCGCCGACCAGCGATCCCCGCACACTAACACTATCCTACACACACTGGGGACAATTTTTACATTGACACCAAACCAATTAACCTACAAACCTGCACGTCTTTGTGGAGTGTGGGAGGAAACCGAAGATCTCGGAGAAAACCCATGCGGGGAAAACGTGCAAACTCCGTACAGACAGCACCCGTGGTGGTGAGGCAGCAACTCTACCGCTGCGCCACCGTGACCGCAACTAAACGTTTTCTTAAACGTTGCGATAGAACCTGCCTCAACTAGTTTCAGTTCAGTTCAGTTTACTGTCACGTGTACCGAGGTACAGTGAAAAGCTTCTGTTGCGCGCTAACCAGCCAGCGGAAAGACAATACATGATTACAATCGAGCCGTCCATATAACCATATAACAATTACAGCACGGAAACAGGCCCTCTCGGCCCTTCCAGTCCGTGCCGACCATTTATTTTCCCCTAGTCCCATCTACCTGCGCTCAGACCATACCCCTCCATTCCCTTCCCGTCCATATACCTATCCACTTTACTTTTAAATGTTACAATCGATCCTGCCTCCACCACTTCTGCAGGAAGATCATTCCACACAGCCACCACTCTCTGAAGTAAAAAAGTTCCCCCTCATGTTACCCCTAAACTTCTGTCCCTTAATTCTCATGTCATGCCCGCTTGTTTGAATCTTCCCTACCCTTAATGGGAAAAGCTTATCCACGTCAACTCTGTCTACATGACAAACAACAGTGGACCCAACACAGATCCCTGAGGCATCCCGCTGGTCACCGGCTTCCACCCTGACAAACAGCCATCCACCATTACTCTCTGGCATCTCCCATTCAGCCACTGTTGAACCCATCTTGCTACTCCGCCATTAACACCCAAAGATTGAACCTTCTTAACCAACCTTCCATGGGGAACCTTGTCAAAGGCCTTACTGAAATCCATATAGACAACATCCACTGCTTTACCCTCATCAATTTCCCTAGTAACCTCTTCAAAAAATTCAAGAAGGTTTGTCAAACATGACCTTACAGGCGCAGTGGACAGGCACCGTCCACAGTGTACAGATACAGGATAAAGGGAATTACGTTTAGTGCAAGGTAAAGTCCGATCAAAGGTAGTCCAAGGGTCTCCAATGAGGTAGACAGTAGTTCAGGACCGCTCTCTAGTTGGTGAGAGGACGGTTCAGTTGCCTGATAACAGCCGGGAAGAAACTGTCCCTGAATCTGGAGGTGTGTGTGCGTTCGTTTTCACACTTCTGTACCTCTTGCCCGATGGGAGAGGGGAGAAGAGGGAGTGGCCGGGCGTTCCAGCAACTAAGTTACAGAGAAAGGTTGAACAAGTTAGGTCTTTATTCTTTGGAGCGCAGAAGGTTAAGGGGGGACTTGATTGAGGTCTTTAAAATGATGAAAGGGATAGACAGAGTTGACGTGGATAAGCCGGGGGTGAGACTGGTCTTGATGATGCTGCCGGCCTTGCCGACTACCTCCTCCGACAGCTTGTTCCAGACGCCCGCCGCCTTTTGCGTGAAAACGTCACGCCTCGGTTGCCGAGTAACAACTTGGCGTGGATCAACCAAACGCAAACTACGGCGAAGAAACTCTCAGAAGGTAAGTTGAAGAAGGAACTGCAGATGCTGGAAAAATCGAAGGTGGACAAAAATGCTGGAGTAACTCAGCGGGCGAGGCAGCGAAGGAATAGGCGACGTTTCGGGTCGAGTTCCTTGAAGACCCGCTGAGTTACTCCAGCATTTGTGTCTATCCTCAGGACAACAGACAATAGGTGCAGGAGTAAAGGCCATTCGGCCCTTCGAGCCAGCACCGCCATTCAATGTGATCATGGCTGATCATCCCCAATCAGTACCCCGTTCCTGCCTTCTCCCCATATCCCCTGACTCCGCTATCTTTAAGAGCCCTATCTAGCTCTCTCTTGAAAGCATCCAGAGAACCGGCCTCCACCGCCCTCTGAGGCAGAGAATTCCACAGACTCACAACTCTCTGTGAGAAAAAGTGTTTCCTCGTCTCCGTTCTAAATGGCTTACCCCTTATTCTTATACTGTGTGTGGCCCCTGGTTCTGGACTCCGCCAACATCGGGAACATGTTTCCTGCCTCTAGCGTGTCCCAACCCTTAATAATCTTAGGAGATAAAGGAAGTTTGGCATTTCTCCAACAACTCTTTGCACAGTTGCACAAGAGAGCGGTCCTGAACTACTATCTACCTCATTGGTGACCTCGGACTATAATCGGACGTTGCTGGTCTTATCTTGCACTAAATTCCCTTATCATGTATCTGTACACTGTAAATGGCTCGATTGTAATCATGTATTGTCTTTCCGCTGAGGTCAGGACTGGGGGGGGGGGGGGGGTTGTTGCCGATGTTGGGGGAGTCCAGAACCAGGGGCCACAGTTTAAGAATAAGGGGTAAGCCATTTTGAACGGAGGTGAGGAAACACTTTTTCTCACCGAGAGTTGTGAGTTTGTGGAATTCTCTGCCTCAGAGGGCGGTGGAGGCCGGTTCTCTGGATGCCTTCAAGAGAGAGCTAGATAGGGGTCTTAAAGATAGCGGAGTCAGGGGATATGGGGAGAAGGCAGGAACGGGGTACTGATTGGGGATGATCAGCCATGAGCACATTGAATGGCGGTGCAGGCTCGAAGGGCCGAATGGCCTCCTCCTGCACCTATTGCCTATTGATTTTGTACTTGTGGTGGGATGGTTCAGTTGCCTGATAACAGCTGGGAAGAAACTCTCCCTGAATCTGGAGGTAGACAAAAATGCTGGAGAAACACAGCGGGTGAGGCAACATCTATGGAGCGAAGGAGATAGGCGACATTTCGGGTCGAGACCCTTCTCTGGAGGTGTGTGCTTTCACATTTCTTTACCTTATGTGGTTTGGGGATAGGAGGAAGAAAGGCCATTCAGCCCTGCCCCTCTACTCCTACAAGCACATTCTGCCCATCAAGGCAGTCCTCCTGTTCAATCTGACGAAGGGTCTGCACCAGAAACATCTGCCACAGATGCTGCCTGACCCGCTGAGATCTTCCAGCACTTCCCGTAGCAGGTCCTCAATTAGATCAGCATCATCAGCAGACTTGACAGAAGTGTGAAAACGAACGCACACCTCCAGATTCAGAGACAGTTTCTTCCCAGCTGTTATCAGGCAGCTGAACCATCCCACCACAACCTAGACACAAAATGCTGGAGTAACTCAGCGGGACAGGCAGCATCTCTGGAGAACAGGAATGGGTGGCGTTTCGGGTCAAGACCCTTCTTCACTCTTTGTCATCCTGTTGAGTTTCTCTGTCTGTGTAACTCATTATCACCTACCCTACAGCCAACAATGGACCATTGTGGGCTCCATCATTGGTTTTTTTTGCATCTCTTTCATTCAGTGTGTGTGTACGTGTGTGTGTGTGTGTGTGTGTGTGTACGTGTATGTGCTTATGTGTGTGCATGTGTGTGTGTGTGTGTGTGTGTGCGTGTGTGCGTGCGTGTGTGCGTGTGCATGTGCGTGTGTGTGTGCACGTGTGCGTGCGTGTGCGTGTGCATGTATGTGTGTGTGCGCGTGTTCTGACTCAGTCTGAAGAAGGGTCTCAACCCAAAATGTCACCCATTCCTTCTCTACAGAGATGCTGCCTGTCCCGCTGAGTTACTCCAGCACTTTGTCTGGATATATTAGATATACACTTATATTAGATTATACTTAGATATATTATCTAAATGGTGGCCGATTAGGAAAAGGGGAGATGCAGCGCGACCTGGGTGTCATGGTACACCAGTCATTGAAAGTAGGCATGCAGGTGCAGCAGGCAGTGAAGAAAGCGAATGGTATGTTAGCATTCATAGCGAAAGGATTTGAGTACAAGAGCAGGGAGGTTCTACTTCAGTTGTATAGGGTCTTGGTGAGACCACATCTGGAGTATTGCATACAGTTCTGGTCTCCAAATCTGAGGAAGGACATTATTGCCATAGAGGGAGTGCAGAGAAGGTTCACCAGACTGATTCCTGGGATGTCAGGACTGTCTTATGAAGAAAGACTGCATAGACTCGGTTTATACTCTCTAGAATTTAGGAGATTGAGAGTGGATCTTATAGAAACGTACAAAATTCTTAAGGGGTTGGACAGGCTAGATGCAGGAAGATTGTTCCCGATGTTGGGGAGGTCCAGGACAAGGGGTCACAGTTTAAGGATAAGGGGGAAATCCTTTAGGACCGAGATGAGAAGGACTTTTTTCACACAGAGAGTGGTGGGTCTCTGGAACTCTCTGCCACAGAGGGTAGTTGAGGCCAGTTCATTGGCTATATTTAAGAGGGAGTTAGATGTGACCCTTGTGGCTAAGGGGATCAGGGGGTATGGAGAGAAGGCAGGTACGGGATACTGAGTTGGATGATCAGCCATGATCACATTGAATGGCGGTGCTGGCTCGAAGGGCTGAATGGCCTCTACTACTGCACCTGTTGCCTATGTTTCTATGTTTCTATGTATCTGAACACTGCAAATGGCTCGATTACAACGCACCTGCGCTCCTGGATCCTTCTGCTCTACAACGCTACTTCCAAGATGGGGCCTAACGTACATCGTACAATCGCTCCACACTCTTAGCTCTTTGTACATATCGTGTATGCACGCAAAGAATCTCAATGTGCTTAGTTACACGAGACAATGAACGAATGAATAGGGATATTGGCCAAGTATTCACATACAAGGAATTTCCCTTGGTGCTCCGCCCGCAAGCGACAACATGACGTACGGTGACAGTTAGGAATGACACATCAAAACATTAATAATAAAATCTTTGGAGGGTTTTCACAGACGACACAAATGAACAAACACAAACAAAACAGCAAGGGAGCAGTACACCGTGGCAGCCACCGTCAGCGCCGGCAGCGGAGGCCACACTGCACGCAGCTACAGCTTGCAGCGGGCAAACTCCACACAGACAGCACCCGAGGTCAGGATCGGTCTGTGGCGTCCTTCCTATTCCCTAACCTCTACTCCGACAGCAACCTTTCTGTCTATAAACACTGATAATGCTACGGTAGGTAATGCTACGTAATTAAAAATAAACACTGCGAAGGACTAGACCCACTCGGCGATATTTTCAGCGACAGCCGGCGTCATATGAGGGACGGCAAAAGTTTTTGAACGTTTCAAAAATCCAGCGGCGACTAAAAAAACGTTGCGACACTTGAAAAAACACTGCCCGTTAAGACCGCCGCGAATATTTTTGGTGACCTGATACGCCGGTCGGTGATGCCACCAATCGCCAAGCGGGACGGGCCCTTTAATGGTTCGATTGTAATCACGTATTGTCTTTCCGCTGACCGGTTAGCGCGCAGCAAAAAGCTTTCCACTGTACCTCGGTCCACGTGACAACGGACCAGAGTGATTTGATCTCCTCGGCCTAATGGCTGCTCTAAATTGTTTAATGGATGCCCAAAGTGGAGGCCTTCGTGGGAGCGATACATGCAGTACTTCCTCGGGAAGGCCTGGATGTAATAATCTAAGTGCAGTCTCACTGGGGCTCAATATAATTGCAATAAGTCTCCAATCCTCTACTCCAGCCTTCTTGCAAGGCCAGCATACCATTTAGCTCCGTAATTACCTGCTGAATTTGCAGCATCCCACTCTGCAGTCCAGCGCAAAGCACAAGAACAAGGCAGCAAACGGTAGAGCTGCTGCCTCACTGCGTCAGAGCGCCCAGTTTAGAAACATCGACAACAGGTGCGGGAGGAGGCCATTCGGCCCTTCCAGCCAGCACCGCCATTCATTCCCGAAACATCACCTATCTCCTTCGCTCCTTAGATGCTGCTGCACCCGCTGAGTTTCTCCAGCCTTTTGTGTAACTGCCATTCATTTGATGGGTATATGGACGGGAAGGGAATGGAGGAGTATGGTCTGAGTGCTGGTAGATGGGACTAGGGGAAAATAAATGGTCGGCACGGACTGGAAGGGCCGAGAGGGCCTGTTTCCGTGCTGTAATTGTTATATGGTTATTGCATATCACGGCTGATCGTCCCCAATCAATAACCCGTGCCTGCCTTCTCCCCATATCCCTTGACTCCACCAGCCCCTAGAGCTCTATCTAACTCTCTCTTAAATCCATCCAGTGACTTGGCCTCCACTGCCCTCTGTGGCAAGGAATTCCACAAATTCACAACTCTCTGGGTGAAAAAGTTTATTCTGACCTCAGTCTTAAATGACCTTACCATTACACCGCAAGTTGGAGGAACAGCACCTCATATTCCGCTTGGGGAGTCTGCATCCTCCGGGCTTAGACATTGAATTTTCTCAATTCTGTTAACCCTGGCTGCCTCCTCCCCTTCCCACCTCTCCCTCAGCCCTCGGGCCCTGGCATTCCTTCTCTCTCTCTATCTCTGCCCCACCCAAGTCTCATTTTCATACTACAAACAGCTTACAACGGCCTGCTTCCTTTATCATCGATACTTTTTTGCATATCTTTCATTCATTGTTCTTTATCTCTCCACATCACCGTCTATATCTCTCGTTTCCCTGATCCCTGACCAGTCTGAAGAAGGGTCTCGACCCGAAACGTCGCCTATCTCCTTCGCCCCTTAGATGCTGCTGCACCCGCTGAGTTTCCCCAGCCTTTTGTGTACCCTTTATTCTAAGACTGTGTGGCCCCTGGTTCTGGACTCGCCCAACACTGGGAACATTTTTCCTGCGTCTAGCTTGTCCAGTCCTTTTATAATTTTATATGTTTCTATAAGATCGTCCCCCTCATCCTTCTAAACTCCAGTGAATACAAGCGTAGTCTTTTCAATCTTGATAACATCGCAAGCAGAGTTTGATAACATAACGAAGGTGAGCAGGAAGCCAGAGGATTGGGAAACGTTTAAAGAGCAACAGAAGATAACTAAAAAGGAAATATTGGTCGAAAATATGAGGTGTAAATTCCCGGGATGGCGGGACTGCCATATGCTGAGGGAATGGAGCAGCTGGGCTTGTACACTCTGGAGTTTAGAAGGATGAGAGGGGATCTCATTGAAACATATAAGATTATTAAGGGTTTGGACACGCTAGAGGCAGGAAACATGTTCCCGATGTTGGGGGAGTCCAGAACCAGGGGCCACAGTTTAAGAATAAGGAGTAAGCCATTTAGAATGGAGACGAGGAAACACTTTTTCACAGAGAGTGGTGAGTCTGTGGAATTCTCTGCCTCAGAGGGCGGTGGAGGCCGGTTCTCTGGATGCTTTCAAGAGAGAGCTAGATAGGGCTCTTAAAGATAGCGGAGTCAGGGGATATGGGGAGAAGGCAGGAACGGGGTACTGATTGGGGATGATCAGCCATGATCACATTGAATGGTGGTGCTGGCACATCGAAGGGCCGAATGGCCTACTCTATTATCTATTGATCACAACCACGGGCGCTGTCTGTGCGGAGTTTGTACGTTGTTCCCGTGACCTGCGTGGGTTTTCTCCGGGTGCTCCGGTTTCCTCCCACACTATGTGTGTAGGATAGTGTTAGTGTGCGGGGATCGCTGGCCGGCGCGGACTGGGTGGGCCGAAGGGCCTGTTTCCACGCTGTATCTCTGAACTAAACACCCCGGGAGAAACCCACCCGGTCACGGGGAGAACGTGCAAACTCCGTACAGACAGCGGTGTTGAATTTTAGGATTTGTAGATTTAAGATTTCGAAAGCTCCTCCTGAGATCCCTCTGAAATAGCGGGATTAAAGAATTAAAAAATTGGATAAGTAAGTATGCAGATGATACTAAGATAGGTGGTGCTGTGGATAATGAAGTAGATTTTCAAAGTCTACAGAGAGGTTTGGGCCATTTGGAAGAGTGGGCTGAAAGATGGCAGATGGAGTTTAATGCTGATAAGTGTGAGGTGCTACATCTTGGCAGGACAAATCAAAATAGGACGTACGTGGTAAATGGTAGGGAATTGAGGAATGCTGTGGAACAGAGGGATCTAGGAATAACTGTGCATAGTTCCCTGAAGGTGGAATCGCATGTAGATAGGGTGGTAAAGAAAGCTTTTGGTGTGCTGGCCTTTATAAATCAGAGCATTGAATATAGGAGTAGGGAAGTAATGTTAAAATTGTACAAGGCATTGGTGAGACCAGTTCTGGAGTATGGTGTACAATTTTGGTCGCCTAATTATAGGAAGGATGTCAACAAAATAGAGAGAGTACAGAGGAGATTTACTAGAATGTTGCCTGGGTTCCAGCAACTAAGTTACAGAGAAAGGTTGAACAAGTTAGGTCTTTATTCTTTGGAGCGCAGAAGGTTAAGGGGGCACTTGATTGAGGTCTTTAAAATGATGAAAGGGATAGACAGAGTTGACGTGGATAAGATTTTCCCATTGAGGGTAGGGAAGATTCAAACAAGAGGGCATGACATGAGAATTAAGGGACAGAAGTTTAGGGGTAACATGAGGGGGAACTTCTTTACTCAGAGAGTGGTGGCTGTGTGGAATGAGCTTCCAGCAGAAGTGGTGGAGGCAGGATCGATTTTTAACATTTAAAAGTAAAGTGGATAGGTATATGGACGGGAAGGGAATGGAGGGGTATGGTCTGAGTGCAGGTAAATGGGACTAGGGGAAAATAAATGGTCGGCACGGACTGGAAGGGCCGAGAAGGCCTGTTTCCGTGCTGTAATTGTTATATGGTTATATGGAAATCTCTCCCCTCTTGCTCACTATTCCACCTCCGATATTAGTGAGCCAGATCGGTTATTCCCCTCTGTCCATTTTAAACCAGCTTCCATGATGGGGAGGGGGGGGGGGGCGGACGACTCATCCGCACAGCCGATCTTTTTTTTTTGCAAACTAAATTTTTTTTTTAAACAAATTTCTGTCACGAGTTAAAGAGAGATGCCAAAGAAAGCAAGCGCTTTTGCCAAAAGATGTTCCCAAACAAAACCATCGCTTTATGCATCCTATCATTTGTATTCCATGCAGCCTCTTGAGTTAAGCAACGCTCACAGTTTCCCTTGGCAACCACCCTGTTGCCGACGATTAAAATCTATTTTCAAGAGTGACTGATGGTCCCCTGAACATTTTAACAAATTCAGCGCTAGCAGCGTGGAATTACACAAACCCGCTTGCGGCGAAAACAGGCCCTTTGGCCCATCCCCTCCATGCCGGCCTTCAGACAGGCACACACAACGGCTGGGGTGACTCAGCGGGTCGGGCAGCATCTCTGGGGAGAAGGAACGGGTGAAGTCTCGGGCGGACAACCGTCTTCAGACCACACTACAGATAGGCGTGAAAATGTCCGTAGCCCAAAACGTCACCTATTCCTTCTCTCCATGAGATGGTGTTGGGCCCGCTGAGTTACGGTCGGGACTGTCAAAGAGGTTATTCACTTTGGTAGCAGAAACAGGAAGGCAGATTTCTATCTAAATGGCATCAAGTTGGGAAAAGGGGAAGTAGACAACGGGATCTGGGGGTCCTTGTACATCAGTCTATGAAAGTAAGCATGCAGGTACAGCAGGCAGTGAAGAAAGCCAATGGCATGCTGGCCTTCATAACAAGAGGAATCGAATATAGGAGCAAAGAGGTCCTTCTGCAGTTGTACAGGGCCCTAGTGAGACCACACCTGGAGTATTGTGTGCAGTTTTGGTCCCCTAATTCGAGGAAGGACATTCTTGCTATTGAGGGAGCCCAGCGTAGGTTCACCAGGTTAATTCCCGGGATGGCGGGACTGTCATATGCTGAGAGAATGGAGCAGCTGGGCTTGTACACTCTGGAGTTTAGAAGGATGAGAGGATATCTCATTGAAACATATAAGATTATTAAGGGTTTGGACACGCTGTAGAGGCAGGAAACATGTTCCCTGTTGGGGGAGTCCAGAACCAGGGGCCACACAGTTTAAGAATAAGGGGTCGGCCATTTAGAACGGAGACGTGGAAACACTTTTTCTCACAGAGAGTTGTGAGTCTGTGGAATTCTCTGCCTCAGGAGTAGGCCATTCGGCCCTTCGAGTAGTCAAGTCAAACTCAAGTACAATACATAGAGTCAAGGTGGAGGCAGATACTACAGTGGATGGCTCACCCCAAGATATCTTCTCACTGTACCTTAATAAAACCCAACTGAACCATCCTCTCACCAACTAGAGAGCGGTCCTGACCTCCCGTCTACCTCATTGGAGACCCTCGAACGATCTTTAATCGGACTTTACCTTGCACTAAACGTTATTCCTTTATCCTGTATCTGTACACTGTGGACGGCTCGATTGTAATCATGTCTTGTCTTTCCACTGACTGGTTAAACAATAGGTGCAGGAGTAGGCCATTCGGCCCTTTGAGCCAGCACCGCCATTCAACGTGATCATGGCTGATCATCCCCAAACAGTACCCCGTTCCTGCCTTCTCCCCATATCCCTGACTCCGCTATCTTTAAGAGCCCTATCTAGCTCTCTCTTGATAGTATCCAGAGAAACGGCCTCCACCGCCCTCTGAGGCAGAGAATTCCACAGTTTATGAATAAGGGGAAAGCCATTTAGAACGGAGGAAACACTTTTTCACACAGTTGTGAGTCTGTGGAGTCAGGGTAAATGGGGAGAAGGCAGGAACGGGGTACAATAGACAATAGGTGCAGGAGTAGGCCATTTGGCCCTTCGAGCCAGCACCGCCATTTAATGTGATCATGGCTGATCATCCCCAATCAGTACCCCGTTCCTGCCTTCTCCCCATATCCCTGACTCCGCTATCTTTAAGAGCCCTA
This sequence comes from Raja brachyura, assembly GCA_963514005.1. Next base: position 23,902 of record CAUPSL010000897.1, read on the forward strand.
TCCTGCTCTCTCTTGAAAGTATCCAGAGAAACGGCCTCCACCGCCCTCTGAGGCAGAGAATTCCACAGACTCACAACTCTCTGTGAGAAAAAGTGTTTCCTCGTCTCCGTTCTAAATGGCTTACCCCTTATTCTTAAACTGTGTGTGGCCCCTGGTTCAGGACTCCCTCAACATCGGGAACATATTTCCTGCCTCTAGCGAGTCCAAACCCTTAACGGGGCCTGTCCCACTGTACGAGGTAATTCAAGAGCTCTCCCGAGTTTAAAAAAAAAATCAAACTCGTGGTAAGCACGGAGAATGTACGTAGCGGGTACGTTGGAGCTCGGGGACGTCTCTTAGCGGCTCGTAACGCTAACGGCGGGTACTCGGGAAAACGCGGTAAGCTCGTGAAGATTTTTCAACATGTTGAAAAATGGCCGCGAGAGCCCCGAGTACCTACGAGCGGTGATTACCATAAATCTCCGAATTCGAATCGGGGCAAACTCGGGAGAATTAGCTCTTGAATTAGCTCGTACAGTAGGACGGGGGGCTTTAATGATTTTCCAAATCTTGTTGTCACTGCTGTGTCTGCCTCCACCTTAGCTCTATGTATTGCACTCGAGGTTTGATATTTGTGTGCAGTATTGTTAGATGTGTTAGGATAGCGTGCAACAAAAGCTTTTCACGGGACCTCGGCACTCGTGACAACAAACTAAACCAAAACCAACTCCCTCTGATCCCAGACAGTCTTTTACCCAGGAGAGGGGAATCGAGAACCGGACATCACAGGGTTACGGTTCAAGGACCTGCCGGAGGATGTACTTGAGGTGGGAGCTATAACAGCATTTAACATTCACCTGGACAGGTACATGGATAGGAAAATATGGAGGGTTATGGGCCAAACATCAGCTGGTGGGACTGGTGTACGCGAGTCTTCTCTTAGTGATTTTATCACTAAGTAATCACTTATTAGTGATAATTTTTCAAAATTCCTTAGATTCTGGAGTCGTTCCTGAGGATTGGAGGGTAGCTAATGTAACCGCACTTTTTAAAAAAGGAGGGAGAGAGAAAGCGGGGAATTACAGACCAGTTAGTCTAACATCGGTAGTGGGGAAACTGCTAGAGTCAGTTATTAAAGATGGGATAGCAGCGCATTTGGAAAGTGGTGAAATCATTGGACAAAGTCAGCATGGATTTACGAAAGGTAAATCATGTCTGACAAATCTGATAGAATTTTTCGAGGATGTAACTAGTAGAGTGGATAAGGGAGAACCAGTGGATGTGTTATATCTAGACTTTCAGAAGGCTTTCGACAAGGTCCCGCATAAGAGATTAGCATACAAACTTAAAGCACACGGTATTGGGGGTTCAGTATTGATGTGGATAGAGAACTGGCTAGCAGACAGGAGGCAAAGGGTAGGAGTAAACGGGTCCTTTTCAGAATGGCAGGCAGTGACTAGTGGGGTGCCGCAAGGCTCAGTGCTGGGACCCCAGCTATTTACAATATATATTAATGATTTGGACGAGGGAATTCAATGCAACATCTCCAAATTTGCAGATGATACCAAGCTGGGGAGTATAGTTAGGTGTGAGGAGGATGCTTGGAGGCTGCAAGGTGACCTGGATAGGCTGAGTGAATGGGCAGATGCATGGCGGATGCAGTATAATGTGGATAAATGTGAGGTTATCCACTTTGGTGGCAAAAACATGAGGGTAGACTATTATCTGAATGGTGGCAGATTAGGAAAGGGGGAGATGCAACGAGATCTGGGTGTCATGGTACACCAGTCATTGAAAGTAGGCATGCAGGTGCAGCAGGCAGTGAAGAAAGCAAATGGTATGTTAGCATTCATAGCGAAAGGATTTGAGTAGAGGAGCAGGGAGGTTCTACTGCAGTTGTACAGGGTTTTGGTGAGGCCACACCTGGAGTACTGCGTACAGTTTTGGTCTCCAAATCTGAGGAAAGACATCCTTGCCATAGAGGGGGTACAGAGAAGATTCACCAGACTGATTCCTGGGATGTCAGGACTTTCATATGAGGAAAGATTGGATAGACTCGGCTTGTACTCGATGGAATTTAGAAGATTGAGGGGGGATCTTATAGAAACTTACAAAATTCTTAAGGGGTTGGACAAGCTAGATGCTGGAAGATTGTTCCCGATGTTGGGGGAGTCCAGAACAAGGGGTCACAGTCTAAGGATAAGGGGGAATTCCTTTAGGACCGAAATGAGGAAAACATTCTTTACACAGAGAGTGGTGAGTCTCTGGAATTCTCTGCCACAGAAGGTAGTTGAGGCCAGTTCATTGGCTATATTTAAGAGGGCGTTAGATGTGGCACTTGTGGCTAAAGGGATCAGGGGGTATGGAGAGAAGGCAGGTACGGGATACTGAGTTGGATGATCAGCCATGATCACATTGAATGGCGGTGCAGGCTCGAAGGGCCGAATGGCCTACTCCTGCACCTATTTTCTATGTTTCTCTACCATTCAATCATGGCTGATCTATCATATAACCATATAACAATTACAGCACGGAAACAGGCCTTCTCGGCCCTTCCAGTCCGTGCCGACCATTTATTTTCCCCTAGTCCCATCTACCTGCACTCAGACCATACCCCTCCATTCCCTTCCCGTCCATATACCTATCCACTTTACTTTTAAATGTTAAAATCGATCCTGCCTCCACCACTTCTGCAGGAAGATCATTCCACACAGCCACCACTCTCTGAGTAAAGAAGTTCCCCCTCATGTTACCCCTAAACTTTTGCCCCCTAATTCTTAAATCATGCCCTCTTGTTTGAATCTTCCCTACCCTCAATGGAAAAACCTGTCCAATCCTCTAACAATTTTATATGTTTCAATAAGATCCCCTCCCATCCTTCTAAACTCCAGAGTGTACAAGCCCAGCCGCTCCATTCAATCATGACTGATCTATCTCTCCCTCCTAACCCCATTCTCCTGCCTTCTCCCCACAACCCCTGACACCCGTACTAATCAAGAATCTATCTATCTCTGCCTTAAAAATATCCACTGACTTGTGGCCTCCACAGCCGTCTGTGGCAAAGAATTCCACAGATTCACCACCCTCTGACTAAAGAAATTCCTCCTCATCTCCTTCCTAAAGGAACGTCCTTTAATTCTGAGGCTGTGCCCTCTGGTCCTAGACTCTCCCACCAGTGGAAACATCCTCTCCACATCCACTCTATCCAGGCCTTTCATTATTCTGTACATTTCAATGAGGTCCTCCCTCATCCTTCTAAACTCCAGCGAGTACAGGCCCAGCGCTGACAAACGCTCATCATTTGTTAACCCACGCATTCTCGTAAACCTCCGCTGGACCCCTCTCCGATGGCCAAAATTGCTCCAAATGTTGACTGTCCAGTGGTCTATAGCCTCAGCATTACATACCTGCCTTTGTACACACACCGTCTCAATCCCCGCTGCTCCAGGTGTCAGCTGCTCTACATCGGTGAGACCAAGCGCAGGCTTGGCGATCGCTTCCCCCAACACCTCCGCTCGGTTCTCAATAACCAACCTGATCTCCCGGTGGCTCATCACTTCAACTCCCCCTCCCATTCCCAATCCGACCTTTCTGTCCTGGGCGTCCTCCACGGCCAGAGTGAGGCCCACCGCAAATTGGAGGAGCAGCACCTCGTATTCCGCTTGGGTAGTTTACACCCCAGCGGTATGAACATTGACTTCTCCAATTTCAGGTAGTCCCTGCTTTCTCCCTCCTTCCCCTCCCCTACAGCCCACTGTCTCCGCCTCTTCCTTTCTTCTTCCCTTCCCGCCCCCCACCCTCACATCAGTCTGAAGAAGGGTCTCGAACCGAAACGTCACCTGTTCCTTCGCTCCATAGATGCTGCCTCACCCGCTGAGTTCCTCCAGCTATTTTGCCCACCTTCGGTTTTTCCAGCATTGCATTTGCCTGCCCCACCATCGATTTGACTTGCAAATTGACATTTTGCAAATCCTGCACCAACTCTCACAAGTCCCTTTGCATGTCCGACTTCTGAATTCCCTCCTCATTTAGAAACTAGATTGGGCCTTCGTTCCTGCTTCCAAAATGCACAACATACTTTGCTGAAGGGCAGTATGTCATTAGTTTTAAGAGATACAGCTCGGAAACCGGCCCTTCGGCCCACCAGGTCCGCGCCGACCAGCGATCCCCGCACACAAACACTATCCTACACACACTTGTGGACAATTTACATTTACACCGAGACAATTAACCTACACACCTTAACCTTAACAAGTCGCATCTCCCTGCTGAGGTTGACTTTTATTGACATTAGACGTCCGATCAAACCTTTCCCAGGGTCTCGACCCGAAACGTCGCCTATTTCCTTCGCTCCATAGAAGCTGCCTTTCCCGCTGAGTTTCTCCAGCATTTTTGTCTACTCACAAATGATTGATCAGTGCGGGTGTCAGGGGGTTATGGGGAAAAGGCAGGGGAATAGGGTTAGGAGGGTGAGATAGATCAGCCATGATTGAATGGCGTAATAGACTAGATGGGCCGAATGGTCTAATTCTATTCCTATCTCTTATGACCTCTGGAGTTTAGAAGGATGAGAGGAGATCTCGTTGAAACATATAAGATTGTTAAGGGGTTGGACACGCTAGAGGCAGGAAACATGTTCCCGATGTTGGGGGAGTCCAGAACCAGGGGCCACACACAGTTTAAGAATAAGGGGCAAGCCATTTAGAACGGAGACGAGGAAACACTTTTTCTCACAGAGAGTTGTGAGTCTGTGGAATTCTCTGCCACAAAGGGCGGTGGAAGCAGGTTCTCTGGGTTCAAGAGAGAGCTGGACAGGGCTCTTGGAGATAGCGGAGTCAGGGGATATGGGGAGAAGGCAGGAATGGGGTACTGATTGGGGATGAGGCAGAGAATTCCACAGTTTATGAATAAGGGGAAAGCCATTTCGAACGGAGGAAACACTTTTTCACTCAGTTGTGAGTCTGTGGAGTCAGGGTACATGGGGAGAAGGCAGGAACGGGGTACAATAGACAATAGGTGCAGGAGCAGGCCCTTCGGGCCAGCACCGGGGATGATCAGCCATGAGTATTTGCAACATCTGGCAGAGCCGACAGGGGTTTCTGGAGGGGGGGGGGGGAGGGGAGGGGGACCAAGCTCACTTTAGTTTAGAGACACGGCCCTTCGACCCACCGAGTTAACGCCGAGCGGCGAGCCCCCTACACTATGCACGAGGGGTAATTTACAATTCGTACTGAAGCCAATGAACCTACAAACTATGATCCCACTAAACCTTCCCTATCCATGCACCTGTCCAAAAAATGTTTCTTAAACCTTGTTGATCAGCCATGATCACAATGAATGGCGGTGCTGGCTCGAAGGGCCGAATGGCCTACTCCTGCACCTAGTGTCTATTGTCCAATGTCTATTATTGTTCTGGTATTGGAGTGTGGGAGGAAACCCATGCAGGTCGAACGTGCAAACTCCGTACAGACAGCACCCGTGGTCGGGATGGAACCCGGGGCCCTGGCGCTGTGAGGCAGCAACTCTACCGCTGCGCCACCGTGACGCCCAAGCTGAGTTAAGTAAGTTTATTAGCCAAGTTTTCACATACAAGGAATTTGCCTTGGTGCTCCACCCACACGTAACAACATGACATACGGATGACTCAGGAAACACTAAACATTAATAATAATAAAACATTACAGAGAGAGTCACGTTGGTGCAGCAACAGTAGAGTTGCGGCCTTATAGATCTCCGGTTTCCTCCCACACTCCAAAGATGAACAGGTTTGTAGATTAATTGGCTCGTTATAAATGTAAAATTGTCCCGAGTGTGTGTAGGATAGTGTTAATGTGCGGGGATCGCTGGTCGGTGCGGACACGGTGGGCCGAAGGGCCTGTTTCAATAGACAATAGGTGCAGGAGTAGGCCATTCGGCCCTCTATCTCCAAAGTAAAAATTAAAACCTAGCTAAAAAACTCCTCTTCAAAGCTTTAACCCCTATGAAGGCTGTGGAGGCCAAGTCATAGAAAATAGGTGCAGGAGGAGGCCATTCAGCCCCTCGAGCCAGCACCGCAAAGTCAATGAATTTTCTTTTGGCAGAGAGAGAAATAGATTCTCGATTAGGCCGGGCGTCAGAGGTTATGGAGGGAGAGATAGATCAGTTATGTCTGACTGGCGGAGTAGACCTTACGGGCCGAATGGCCCAATCCTGCTCCTATCCCTTGTGACCTTGCGAGCTCCATCAACAGAGGCCCTGGCCTCACTCGGGCCTACACTGCAGTCTAAGGCCTTACTCGGTTTCCTAGGCAACCGGGAGCGGAGGCCACTGCTAGCTGGTAAGAGGTTTCTCTGGGGCGAATCGATTTTTGCCTTTTGTTGGGAGTTTTATTTTGCAACGTAGACACTGAATACAAGATCTGAGAAATGGCAAAGGAAGTTTGAGTTAATGCACATCCCTGTCATCGTTCCATCGACTTGGATAATGATTCTTAATGAGTTTGCTTTCACGCTCTGAAAGGGTTGAACCTTTTCCAAGAGCTCCACACACACACACACACACTCTGCTTCCCGTCATCCAGCACAGAAAGAAACAGATCCTTCGGCCCAACTATCCCATGCCGACCAACATGCCACATCTACACTAGTCCCACCTACCTGCGTTTGGCCCATATCCCTCTAAACCTGTCCGAACCAAAGATCCTATAGCGGAGCAATATAGATCACTGCTTCTAAATGCAATGGGTTGATGGAACGTGGGCCTTTTTTGCATCCATTTTTCACACAGAGAGTGGTGGGTCTCTGGAACTCTCTGCCACAGAGGGTAGTTGAGGCCAGTTCCTTGGCTATATTTAAGAGGGAGTTAGATGTGGCCCTTGTGGCTAAGGGGATCAGAGGGTATGGAGAGAAGGCAAGTACGGGATACTGAGTTGGATGATCAGCCATGATCATATTGAATGGCGGTGCAGGCTCGAAGGGCCGAATGGCCTCTACTCCTGCACCTAATTTCTATGTTTCTATTTCCGTAACCCGACCCGACTCGCAGTGTAATCAACGTTGCGTTAATAAATTATAATTCTGAAAATGAGAAGAAGATTTTTACCAAATGTTTACCAACGTTCCTAGTATCTTTGCTCCGCTGTGACGGGATCTTTGGTGCGGAGACGGAAGCCGGTTAAGGAAATGGGGCCGAAAATTCCCTGTGACCGCACTTCGTATTTTTCGTCGAGTGGTCTATCGTGCTCGCTGTAGGATCTTTGGTCCGAACCATGTACCTGTCTCTTTGTTCAGAGATATAATGGGGAAACAGGCCCTTCGGCCCATCGAGTCCGCGCCGACCAGCGATCCCCGCACATTAATACTACCCTGCACACACACTGGGCACAGTTTTTACATTTATGCCAATGACATTAATCCGCATTAAACATATCCACTGACTTGGCCTCCACAGCCGTCTGTGGCAACGGTTCCACAGATTCACCACCCTCTGACTAAAGAAATTCCTTCTCATCTCCTTCCGTGATCTGCGTTTCGAGATACAGCACGGAAACAGGCCCTTCGGCCCACCGGGTCCGCGCCGGCCAGCGATCCCCGCACACTAACACTACCCTGCACAAACACTGGGGACAGTTTTTACATTTATACCAAGCCAATTAACCTACAAATCCGTACATCTTCGGAGAGCGGGAGGAAACTGAAGATCTCAGAGAAAACCCACGCTGGTCTCGGGGAGAAAACATAGAAATTAGGTGCAGGAGTAGGCCATTCGGCCCTTCGAGCCTGCACCGCCATTCAATATGATCATGGCTGATCATCCAACTCAGTATCCCGTACCTGCCTTCTCTCCATACCCCCTGATCCCCTTAGCCACAAGGGCCACATCTAACTCCCTCTTAAATATAGCCAATGAACTGGCCTCAACTACCCTCTGTGGCAGAGAGTTCCAGAGACCCACCACTCTCTGTGTGAAAAAAGTCCTTCTCATCTCGGTCCTAAAGGATTTCCTTAAGCTGTGACCCCTTGTCCTGGACCTCCCCAACATCGGGAACAATCTTCCTGCATCTAGCCTGTCCAGCCCCTTAAGAATTTTGTAAGTTTCTATAAGATCCCCTCTCAATCTTCCTGCATCTAGCCTGTCCAACCCCTTAAGAATTTCGTAAGTTTCTATAAGATCCAAACTCCGTGCAAGAACGTGCAAACTCCGTACAGACAGCGCCCGTAGTCAGGATCGAACCCGCGTCTCCGGCGCTGTAAAGACTGTAAGGCATCAACTCTACCGCTGCGCCACCGTGTCGCCCTCCCTTCGTCTTCTGAACGCTGTTATAGTCCCAGCCTCGACTACCTCCTCTGACAGCCCCTTCCACACGCCCACCGCTCTCTGAAAATGTTACCCTCACGTTCAGATTAAATCTCTGCTCACCTTAAACCCACGTCCTCTGGTCCTCGATTCCCCTACTCTGTGCGTCTATCCGATCTATGATTGTGTGTACACCTCCATTTGGTCACCCTTCATCCTCCTGCCCTCTGAGGAGCACTGTTTTATTTTTGCGGAGATAGATCGATTTTCGTTCAGAACGGGGTGTCAGGGGTTATGGGGAGAAGGCAGGAGAATGGGGCTAGGAGGGAGAGATAGATCAGCCAAGATTGAATGGTGGTGTAGTCTTGATGGGCCGAATGGTCTAATTCTACTCCTATCCCTTATGACCTTATGAGTAGAGTCCTACCTTCCTCAATGTCTTGCTATAGCTCAAGTCCTGGCCACAGATTCGTAAATGGGCGGTAGAGTTGCCGCCTCACAGCGCCAGAGATCACAGCGCCAGAGACCCGGGTTCGATCCTGACCACGGGCGCTGTCTGTGCGGAGTTTGCATGTTCTCCCCGTGACCTGCGTGGGTTTTTCTCCGGGTGCTCCGGTTTCCTCCCACACTCCAAAGACGCGCGGGTTTGTAGATCAATTGGCTTGGTGTAAATCTAATTGTCCCTAGTGTGTGTGTAGGATAGTGCGAGTCATATGTTCATAATAAACTAATTAGGCCACTCGCCCCATTCTCTACTCCGCCACTCATTCATGGCTGATGTATCTTCCCGTCTCAACCAACCTTCTCCCTATAACCCCTGACACTCTTGAGGTGCATAAAATCATGAGAGGAATAGATCGAGGAGAGTCTCTTGCCCAGAGTAGGGGAATCGAGGACCAGAGGACATAGGTTCATGGTGAAGGGGGAAAAGATTTAAAAGGAACCCGAGGGGCAACTTTTATCACACAGAGGGTGGTGGGTGCATGGAACGAGCTGCCAGAGGAGGTAGTTGCGGCTGGGACTATCCCAACGTTTAAGAAACAGTAAAGGGCCTGTCCTACCAGCATCCGACTCCGTGCGATGAGCGCGATCAAACTAGAAGCGGGGGCCGCGCGGAGGTCGGGTGATCCCATGTACAGGGCCGTTCCCACCAGCAAGCGCCTGCATGCGGCAAGCGCGACCAAACCGGCAGCGAGGGCCGCGCGGAAGTCGGGTGAGTGGCGCAACGCGGCGCAAAGTGAGGCGAACTTGGAGCGAAGTCTTAAAGGTAAGTTCGCCAGGACAGAGAGGGGCACACAGAGAGGGGCACACACACAGAGGGCCACGGAGCCACACACATAGAGGGTCACGGAGGCACCTACAGAGAGGGTCACGGAGGCACGATGTCGGGGCGGTGTGTAATGCGTCGAGGCGACTGCGAGCCGACAAGCCGTTACCGCGCGGAATTTTTGAACCGGTCAGTTTTTCGGAGCCCCGCGCGGTGTCGGGACGAACTCCGCACAATTCCGCACGGCTCCGGCGATCGAAGTGGGACCGGCCCCGCGACGCCGGACGGCTCAAGCGACCACGTTAGGTCGCGCTCATCGCATGGAGTTGCATGCCGGTCCCACCTGCCCCGTTAGTGTGCGGTGCGATTGCTGGTTTGCTGGACCGAAGGGCCTGTTTTTTTGCGCTGTGTCAACAGAGAGTTGTGAGTCTGTGGAATTCTCTGCCTCAGAGGGCAGTGGAGGCCGGTTCTCTGGATACTTTCAAGAGAGAGCTAGATAGAGCTCTTAAAGATAGCGGAGTCAGGGGATATGGGGAGAAGGCAGGAACGGGGTACTGATTGGGGATGATCAGCCATGATCACATTGAATGGCGGTGCTGGCTCGAAGGGCTGAACGGCCTACTCCTGCACCTGTTGTCTATTGTCAAAACAAAAACGATAACCAAAATCTTCTCTGCGCACATTGCAGGTTAAAAAGGGCAAGACATCCGTCTGAAGGAGGACCTCGAACCATTCCTTCTCTCCAGAGACACCGGCAAGTTCTAAGCTCCAGAGTTACTCCAGCATTTTGCGTAGGTGGACAAAAATGTTGGAGAAACTCAGCGGGTGAGGCAGCATCTGTGGAGCGATGGAAATAGGCGACGTTTCGGGTCGAGGTCTGAAGAAGGGCCTCGACCCGAAACGTCGCCTATTCCTTCGCTCCACAGACGCTGCCTCACCCGCTGAGTTCCTCCAGCATTTTTGTCCACCTTCGATTTTTCCAGCACCTGCAGTTCCTTCTCAAACAGCCAGCATTTTGCGTCTATCTTTGGGCCCCGTCCTTACACGGTCAAGATGTCCTAGTCCTGCCTCGTTATCCACACCTCCCTCAGGGACCCCACCCAACCCCCAACCCCCTCACCGCTGATGCTGAACAGATGGCGTGTGTGCGATTGTGTTCAGCACCCGGGTCTCTCTGCCAAACATGTGCTGGTCTGGCTCGGGGTAAAGCGCAGATGCAAATATCTCAGACACACAAACGTCACAGAAACATATTTGGCTCCAGATTCCCCGACCTCTTGCCCTGAACAACAACACCCCACCCAACTGGAGTGGACAGGCAACCAAGTTGAAACATGGAAACATAGATGCAGGAGTAGGCCATTCGGCCCTTCGAGCCAGCACCACCATTCAATAGACAATAGACAATAGGTGCAAGAGTAGGCCATTCGGCCCTTCGAACCAGCACTGCCATTCAATAGACAATAGACAATAGGTGTAGGAGTAGGCCATTCGGCCCTTCCAACCAGCACCGACATTCAATAGGCAATAGACAATAGGTGCAGGAGTCGGCCATTTGGCCCTTCGAGCCAGCACCACCATTCACTGTGATCATGGCTGATCATCCCCAATCAGTACCCCATTCCTGCCTTCTCCCCATATCCCCCGACTCAGCTATCTTTAAGAGCCCTATCTAGCTCTCTCTTAAAAGCCATTCGGCCCTTCGAACTAGCATCACCATTCAATAGACAACAGGTGCAAGAGTAGGCCATTCGGCCCTTCGAACCAGCACCACCATTCAAAAGGCAATAGACAATAGGAGCAGGAGTAGGCCATTCGGCCCTTCCAACCAGCACCACCATTTAATAGACAATAGATAATAGATGCAGGAGTAGGCCATTCGGCCCTTCGAACCAGCACCACCATTCAATAGACAATAGGTGCAGGAGTAGGCCATTTGGCCCTTCGAGCCAGCACCGCCATTCAATGTGATCATGCCTGATCATCCCCAATCAGTACCCCGTTCCTGCCTTCTCCCCGTATTCCCTGACTCTGCTATCTTTAAGAGTCCTATCTGTTGAAAGCCATTCGGCCCTTTGAGCCAGCACCACTATTCAGTAGACTATAGACAATAGGTGCAGGGGTTGGCCATTCGGCCCTTCGAGCCAGCACCACCATTCAATAGACAATAGACAATAGGTGCAGGAGTAAGCCATTCGGCCCTTCGAACCAGCATCACCATTCAATAGATAATAGGTGCAGGGGTAGGCCATTCGGCCCTTCGAGCCAGCACCACCATTCAATAGACTATAGACAATAGGTGCAGGGGTAGGCCATTCGGCCCTTCGAGCCAGCACCACTATTTAATAGACAATAGACAATAGGTGCAGGGGTAGGCCATTCGGCCCTTCGAGCCAGCACCGCCATTCAATGTGATCATGGCTGATCATCCCCAATCAGTACCTCGTTCCTGCCTTCTCCCCATATCCCCTGACTCCGCTATCTTTAAGAGCCCTATCTAGCTCTCTCTTGAAAGCATCCAGAGAACCGGCCTCCACCGCGCTCCGAGGCAGAGAATTCCACAGACTCACCACTCTCTGTGAGAAAAAGTGTTTCCTCATCTCCGTTCTAAATGGCTTACCCCTTTTTCTTAAACTGTGTGTGGCCCCTGGTTCTGGACTCCCCCAACATCGGGAACATGTTTCCTGCCTCTAGCGTGTCCAAACCCTTAATAATCTTATATGGTTCAATAAGATCCCCTCTCATCCTTCTAAAATTCAATGTGATCATGGCTGATCATCCACAATCAGTACCCCGTTCCTGCCTTCTCCCCATATCCCCTTGATTCCGTTAGCCCCAAGAACTAAATCTAACTCTCTCTTGAAAACATCCAGTGAATCGGCCTCCACTGCGTTCTGTGGCAGAGAATTCCACAGATTCACAACTCTCTGGGTGGAAAAATTTATTTTGGGGATGCAACGTGGAAACAGGCACCATCGGCCCACTGAGTCCACACCGACCAGCGATCCCTGCAATTGGATCCTCGACATCCTCATCCACAGACCACAGTCTGTCCGAATGGACAGAAACACTTCACCCTCAGTGAAGGTAGACAAAGATGCTGGAGGAACTCAGCAGGTGAGGCAGCATCTATGGAGCGAAGGAATAGGTGACGTTTCGGTTCGAGACCCCTTCTTCCACTGCACGGGAGCACCTCAAGGCTGCGTGCTCAGACCCCCTGCTATACTCACTCTATACTCATGACTGCATAGCCGGACATAATCCAAACTCCATCATCAAGTTCGCTGACGACACCACTGTTGTGGGACGAATTACAGATGGGGATGAGTCAGAGCATAGAAGTGAGATCGACCGACTGACCAAATGGTGCCAGCACAACAACCTGGCTCTCAACACCAGTAAGACCAAGGAACTGATTGTGGACTTTGGTTGGGGAAGGACGAGGACCCACAATCCCGTTTACATCAACGGGACGATGGTGGAGAGGATCAAAATATTCCTGGGCGTGCACATTTCCGATGATCTTTCCTGGTCCAAGAACACAGATGCAACTATATAGAAAGCTCATCAGCGCCTCTACTTCCTGAGAAGATTACGGAGAGTTGGTCTGTCAAGGAGGACTCTCTCTAACTTCTACAGGTGTACAGTAGAGAGCTTGCTGACCGGTTGCATCGTGGCTTGGTTCGGCAACTTGAGCCACCCTGGAGAGGAAAAGACTCCAAAAAGTAGTAAACACTGCCCAGTCCATCATCGGCTCTGACCTTCCTTCCATCGAGGGGATCTATTGCAGTCGCTGCCTCAAAAAGGCTGGCAGCATCAGCAAGGACCCACACCACCCTGGCCACACACTCTTCTCCCCGCTACCTTCGGGTAGAAGGTACAGGAGCCTGAAGACTGCAACGTCCAGGTTCAGGAACAGCTACTTCCCCACAGCCATCAGGCTGTTAAACACGACATCAAGTAAGCTCTGAACAGACTATTATTATCATTATTAATATTGTGCTGTTCTTTTTTTCCAGAGTTTTTGTTATATTACATACTATGTTTACATATTCTGTTGTGCAAGAATTTCATTGTCCCATCTGGGACACATGACAATAAAACCCTCTTGAATTAACCTACAAACCCGCACGTCCTTGGAGTGTGGGAGGAAACCGAAGAACTCAGGGAAAAGCCACGCCGGTCACGGGGAGAACGTGCAAACTCCGTACAGACAGCGCCCGTAGTCGGGATCGAACCCGGGTCTCCGGCGCTGCAAGCGCTGTGAAGCAGCAACTCTACCGTGACCGCCCATCTCAGCCCAAATTGGCCGACCCCTTATTAGTAACAAAGAAAATAGGCGCAGCAGGAGGCCATTCGGCCCTTCGTGCCAGCACCGCCATTCACTGTGATCATGGCTGATCATCCCCAATCAATAACCCGTTCCTGCCTTCTCCCCATATCCCTTGATTCCGTTAGACCTAAGAACTAAATCTAACTTGAAAACATCCAGTGAATTGGCCTCCATCTGCCTTCTGTGGCAGAGAATTCCACAGACTCACAACTCTCTGGGTGAAAACGTTTTTTCCTCAGAAGGTAGACAAAAATGCTGGAGAAACTCAGCGGGCGAGGCAGCATCTATGGAGCGAAGGAAACATAGAAACATAGAAAATAGGTGCAGGAGGAGGCCATTCGGCCCTTCGAGCCAGCACCGCCATTCATTGTGATCATGGCTGATCGTCCCCAATCAATAACCCGTGCCTGCCTTCTCCCCATATCCCTTGACTCCACCAACCCCTAGAGCTCTATCTAAGAGGATTTCAGTACAGGAGTAAAGAGGTCCTTCTGCAGTTGTATGGGGCTCTGGTGAGACCACATCTGGAGTATTGTGTACAGTTTTGGTCTCCTAATTTGAGGAAGGACATCCTTGTGATTGAGGCAGTGCATCCAGTGATTTGGCCTCCACTGCCCTCTGTGGCAGGGAATTCCACAAATTCACAACTCTCTGGGTGGAAAAGTTTTTTCTCACCTCAGTCTTAAATGACCTCCCCTTTATTCTAAGACTGTGGCCCCTGGTTCTGGACTCGCCCAACATTGGGAACATTTTTCCTGCATCTAGCTTGTCCAGTCCTTTTATAATTTTATATGTTTCTATAAGATCTTCCCCTCATCCTTCTAAACTCAAGTGAATACAAGCCTAGTCTTTTCAATCTTTCCTCATATGACAGTCCCGCCATCCCAGGGATCAATCTGGTGAACCTACGCTGCACTGCCTCAATCACAAGGATGTCCTTCCTCAAATTAGGAGACCAAAACTGTACACAATACTCCAGATGTGGTTTCACCAGAGCCCCATACAACTGCAGAAGAACCTCTTTACTCCTGAAAGAAATCCTCTTGTTATGAAATAGGGACTGTTTCTTGTCGAGACCCCAACTTTACCCTGTAGATCAGCACCACCCACACACACGTGGGATGATTTACAATTTTTAACAAAGCCAATTAACCTACAAACCTGCATGTCTTAAGAATAAGGGGTAGGATAAGGATAAGGGGTAGGCCATTTGGAATGAAATTAGATAAAACTCCCCTCTTCCCCCCCCCCCCCACCCCCCCCCCAACCCTTCCTCCTCTCCCCTAAGATGAGGAAAACCTTTTTCACCCAGGGAGTTGTGAATCTGTGGAATTCTCTGCCACAGAAGGCAGTGGAGGCCGATTCACTGGATGTTTTCAAGTTAGATTTAGCAGGAGTTAGATAGAGCTCTTAAAGATAGCGGAGTCGGGGGATATGGGGAGAAGGCAGGAATGGGGTACTGATTGGGGATGATCAGCCATGATCATATTGAATGGCGGTGCTGGCTCGAAGGGCCGAATGGCCTACTCCTGTACCTGTTGTCTATGCACGTCTTTGGAACATAGAAACATAGAAATTAGGTGCAGGAGTAGGCCCTTCGGCCCTTCGAGCTAGCACCGCCATTCAATATGATCATGGCTGATCATCCAACTCAGTATCCCGTACCTGCCTTCTCTCCATACCCTCTGATCCCTTTAGCCACAAGGGCCACATCAAACTCACTCTTAAATATAGCCAATGAACTTGCCTCAACTGCAAGAGAGTTCCAGAGACCCACCACTTTCTGTGTGAAAAAAGTCCTTCTCATCTCGGTCCTAAAGGATTTCCCCCTCATCCTTAAGCTGTGACCCCTTGTCCTGGACCTCCCCAACATCGGGAAGAATCTTCCTGCATCTAGCCTGTCCAACCCCTTAAGAATTTTGTACGTTTTGAACGTGGGAGGAAACCGGAGCACCCGGAGAAAACCCACGCCGTCACGGGGAGAACGTGCGAACTCCTCACCGGCAGCACCCGCGGTCGGGATGGAACCCAGGGTCTCTGGCGCTGTGAGGCAGTGACTCTACCGCTGCGCCACCGTGACGCCCCTCTTGTTCTGCACGCAAAAGCAAATAAAAGCTTTCAACAGGTGCAGGAGGAGGCCATTCGGCCCTTCCAGCCAGCACCGCCATTCAATGTGATCATGGCTGCTCCAATGTACATGTGGCAGGAACAAAAGTTAAATCTGTGCAGGTTACAGTTTCGCCACAGAAGCAGATCGACAATCATTCCGCATTCTTCAACACCAACATTTCCCACCTTAATTATGAAATCCTTGACCGGACTTTGCGGGCTTTACCTTGCACTAAACGTTATTCCCTCATCATGCATCTGTATGTTCAAGAAGGAACTGCAGATGCTGGAAAATCTATATCCGTGTACTGTAAATGGCTCCATTGCAATCCCGTACAGGCAGGCGCTTAGTCGAGAGACACAGCGCGGAATCACCGGGTCCGCGCCGACCAGCGATCCCCGCACACTAAAGCCCCTGTCCCACTGTACGAGGTAATTCAAGAGCTCTCGCAAGTTTTTTAAATAATCAAACTCGTGGTGAGCACGGAGAACGTACGTAGCGGGTACGTCGGAGCTCGGGGACGTCTCTTAGCGGCTTGTAAAGCTAACGGCGGGTACTCGGGAAAACGCGGTAAGCTCGGGAAGACTCGTGAAGATTTTTCAACGTGTTGGAAAAATGTCCACGGGAGCCCCCGAGTACCGACGAACGGCCGTTACCGTAAATCTCCGAGTTCGAATCAGGGCAAACTCGGGAGAATTAGCTCGTACAGTGGGACAGGCCCTTAACACTATCCTACACACACACACACTAGGGACAACTGTTACATTTACACCGACCCGATTAACCTGCAAACCTGCACGTCTTTGGAGTGTGGGAGGGAACCGGAGACTACGGGTGCTGTCTGTACGGAGTTTCCACGTTCTCCCCTGCGTGGGTTTTCTCCGAGATCTTCGGTTTCCACCTGCGCTCCAAAGACGTGCAGGTTTGTAGGTTAATTGGCTTGGTATAAATGTAAATCGTCCCGTGTGTGTGTGTGTGTGTGTGTGTGTGTGTGTGTGTGTGTGTGTGTGTGTGTGTGTGTGTGTACATGTGTGTGTGTGTGTGTGTGTGTGTGTGTGAGTGTGTACGTGTGTGTGTGCGCGTGTGTGTGCGCGCGTGTGTGTGTGTGTGAGTGTGTACATGTGTGTGTGTGTGTCTGTGTACGTGTGTGTGTGTGTGTGTGTGTGTGTGTGTGTGTGTGTGTGTGTGTGTGTGAGAGTGAGTGTGTACGTTGTGTGTGTGTGTGTGTGTGTGTGCGTGTGTGCGTGCGTAGGATGGTGTTAGTGTACGGGGATTGCTGGTCGGCGTGGACTCGGTGGGCCGAAGGGCCCGTTTCTACGCTGCTTGGAATAAGAATAAGGGGTAAGCCATTTAGAACGGAGACGAGAAAACACTATTCACACAGAGAGTTGTGAGTCTGTGGAATTCTCTGCCTCAGAGGGCGGTGGAGGCCGGTTCTCTGGATGCACGTTCAAGAGAGAGCTAGATAGGGCTCTTAAAGATAGCGGAGTCAGGGGATATGGGGAGAAGGCAGGAACGGGGTACTGATTGGGGATGATCAGCCATGATCACGTTGAATGGCGGTGCTGGCTCGAAGGGCCGAATGGCCTCTACTCCTGCACCTGTTGTCTGTTGCTTCTCTAAACTAAACTAACACTTATTTAAATATCTGTTTTGTTCAGTAAAATGCTGCATAACCACATTCTGCACTCTGGCATTCTCGCCCCCTTGCTCTACCTGTTGTACTTGAGTTTGTCTTCATTGCCACAATCCCGTCTCCTTTCATAGTCACAGATTGATACAGCGCGGAAACAGGCCCTTCGGCCCAACTTGCCCATGCCGACCAACATGCCCCATCGACACCAGTCCCACCTGCCAGCTTTTGGTCCATATGCCTCCAAACCTGTCCTATCCATGTACCTGTCCAAATATTTCTTAAACATTGGGAGAGTCCCAGCCTCAACTCCAGTCTGAAGAAGGGTCTCGGCCCGAAACGTCGCCTATCTCCTTCGCTCCTTAGATGCTGCTGCACCCGCTGAGTTTCTCCAGCCTTTTGTGTAACCCTCGATTCTCCAGCATCTGCAGTTCCTTCTTTAACACTCAACTACCTCCTAGTTTAGTTTGGAGATACAGCGCGGAAACAGGCCCTTCGGCCCACCGGGTCCGTGCCGACCAGCGATCCCCGCACACTAACACTATCCTACACACCCACTAGGGACAATTTTTACATTTACACCAAGCCGATTAACCTGCAAACCTGCACGTCTTTGGAGTGTGGGAGGAAACCGAAGATCTCGGAGATCATGGGGAGAACGTGCAAACTCCATACAGACAGCACCCGCAGTCGGGATGAAACCCGGGTCTCTGGCGCTGTGAGGCAGCAACTCTACCGCTGCGCCACCGTGACCTCTGGCAGCTCGTTCC